>MJUU01045406.1:0-21223 GCA_002080025.1 Modiolus philippinarum
TTTATGAAATCTGTAACCTTACTGCAAAAGTTTGGAAGAGATAGTAAGGTTCATTCACTAAAGTTATCCACAGTAGAACAAACCCGTGTGAATTTGTTGTAAAAGTTTGGAAGAGATAGTAAGGTTACGTTCACTAAAGTTAACCACAGTAGAACATACGTGTGTGAATCTGTTGTAAAAGTTTGGAAGAGATAGTAAGGTTACGTTCACTAAAGTCATCCACAGTAGAACAAACGTGTGTGAATCTGTTGTTAAAGTTTGGAAGAGATAGTAAGGTTACGTTGACTAAAGTCATCCACAGTAGAACAAACCCGTGTGAATCTGTTGTAAAAGTGTGGAAGAGATAGTAAGGTTACGTTCACTAAGGTCATCCACAGTAGAACAAACGTGTGTGAATATGTTGTAAAAGTGTGGAAGAGATAGTAAGGTTACGTTCACTAAAGTCATCCACAGTAGAACAAACGTGTGTGAATCTGTTGTAAAAGTTTGGAAGAGATAGTAAGGTTACATTCACTGAAGTCATCCACAGTAGATCAAACGTGTGTGAATCTGTTGTAAAAGTTTAGTAAGGTTACATCACTAAAGTTATCCACAGTAGAACAAACTCGTGTGAATCTGTTGTAAAAGTTTGGAAGAGATAGTAAGGTTCACTCACTAAAGTTAACCACAGTAGAACAAACGTGTGCAAATCTGTTGTAAAAGTTTGGAAGAGATAGTAAGGTTACGTTCACTAAAGTCATCCACAGTAGAACAAACCCGTGTGAATATGTTGTAAAAGTTTGGAAGAGATAGTAAGGTTACGTTCACTAAAGTCATCCACAGAAGAACAAACGTGTGCGAATCGTACCAGTTGAGAAATATAAACTCCGTAGGATGGGGCTTTAGGAAAGTCGCCGTCAAGAAAAGGGAAATTAGTAATACTGAAATCAAAATCAAACATTAATATTGGCGTAAAGAGACTGCATTACTATTATATTTATTTTATTGAGTAGCTCATTGAATTATAAAGGCCCAATGACACAAAGGCAATCAATCAGAGATAAAAACGCTGATATTTCAGTGTCAAATTTTAGGGAAATGTAGCATAACTTTATTCATGTGGCAAACTCAATAATTAATACTATTTCTTTCATTTACATTTTATGGTTTATGGTCTTCCAAACGTTTAGATTTAATCTGCTCTCAAGAGATATAAGTGTTCGAAATGTGCATAAGCAGGAAATAAATTCACAGTGACTCCGTTTTAGTTTTATTAGTTATATTTAGTTATATTGTATTCAGTTATTACTTAGTTATCAAAAAAGATTGATTGGTTGATTGAATATTGTTTAACGTCTACTCAGCAATATTTCAGCTATATCAAGACGAGAACAAGTTAGTTGATAAATAATCACTTTAGGGCATGGAAATGGCCATGGGACGGGAAATTCTGACTGCCACTGGAAAAGTAGGGTGAAATCGTCAAGGGCGGGGAATTTAGCCTTGTAGCCGATCACCTACGGACCACCCCAAAAAGAGCTTGCTACAAGGGTTCTTTAACGTGCAGGAAGCGTGGCATTTCTTCCAACACATGGACCTGAGTTTAAATCCCATCCGAAAGATGGGTTGTGTATTTATTAATCCCGCACAACCACAGAATGGGTCCTATTTCTATATCCCGGGACCCTCGGGGTCAGCCTCCGTTTAGGAGGGGTCACACCCCGCAAGCCGGAGATACTGGGTCCTATTTCTATATCCGGGGGTTCCCTCGGGGTCCTCTGTTAGGATGGCTCATACTCCAAGCTCAGAGGATGCTGCGGGCCTATTCTTCAGCCGGGACCGCGCACGGCGGTATCAAAAAAGAATATAACAGAGATACTTGCATATAACTATATGTATCAAATCATTTAGCTCGACAGAATCAATGTGGAACAATCAATTAAAGTGTTGGTTCAAAAATTTAAACGAGACAAAAAAGTCTTAAGGCAAAAACATCACACCAACACATCTAAAAAACGAATTGATGAATGTTGTAAAAAGTCACTTCAGTCAATTCATGACTCTTGAAATTATGTATTAAAATTTTAAAAATGGAAAAATATTACTGAATATCTGATTATTTTACGAATCGTACTACAGAAATAAATTCAAAGCAAGTGAGATTTCTTTTCATCAGATTATAATATGACATATATTTACTGCAATTGTGGAATGCATTTTTTAAAAGGAAAAAAGAATTTACTGTGCTGTTTGATAAAACTGAGCTCCTATGTCAGTACGTTATTATTACGTTTATACTTCAAAGAAACAACCTATATAAATTCACTATTAGTGCTTCTGTTTTTATTGTTGTATTTGTAGTGTTTGTGTTTTGTAGTTGTGTAGGGTCTTTGGTCTTCCGTGTTCTGGTGTTCTTACTTTTGCCTTGTTTCTGTACTTTGATTAATGTAATATTGTTCTTTGTTCCTTTGGTATTCTACTTTCCGTTGTTTTCCACATGAACAACATAGGGAAGAATCAGGATCATCTCTCCCTGCTATCCTTCTATGTACCTTTTTATAATGACAAGTTTCACTATTTTTAAAACCACGTTTTCTTACAATTGACTCGATGGGACCCCAGTGGTTGTTTTCTGTTGGTCTTTTTGTGGGGCAACTGATGACAACATTTGTAAAAACACTTTGCCAGTTTATTTTCTGTTTGTTTATAAGTGCGATGCATTGAGGCAGCATTGCCCGACACTTACCAATAGATTCCTCTGAGGCAGGTGAAGGGAACCGTCTTGAACGTACTATGAGGTATGCACAAACCTCATTGCTGAAGGCCTCATAGTTACTTCAAGATAAAGAGCAATTATAAAAGTGTTGTTAAATTGCTTGGTTTTACCATGTTTATTTATAGGCTGTGTCTAGTGTACATTTACTCCATATCTTACCATTGTTTATTATCAACGATGTTAAAGACTAAATATTTAGTCTTATTTTTTTTGTAAATTTGATATTTATGAACCATCACAAAACGATTTGATTGCCATTGATTTTTGTTCCATGTCTTGTTTTGCAACATAGTGGCTTTTTTAGCTCAACTGACCCAAGGGTCAATGTGAGCTTTTGCCATGACTTGGCGTCCGTCGTCCGTTAACTTTCAACATTTTCATCTTCTCCTTTGAAACCACTGAACCAAATTCAACCAAATTTACAGGAATGATATATTGAAGGTCCTTTACAAAGATTGCTCATTTCGTTTCGATGCGATAAAAACATAGCCGCCAGCGCGAAACTTAGGTTAAACATTGGACACTATGGGAAAAATCACATTTTCATCTTGCGCTCTGAAAACACACAAGCGAATTCAGCCAAACTTGAGAGGAATGATTTACTTAAGTTCCTTATTGATTGCTAATTTCGTTCCGATCCGACTTAAAATATGGCCGCCAGCACAGCAAGTGGTTTAACATTGAACCCTTTAGGAAAATCACATTTTCATCTTCTCCTCTGATACCACTTCAGCAAATTTAACCAAACTTTACAGGAATGATGTGTTGAAGCGCCTTTACAAAGATTGCTCATTTTGTTCCGATCCAATAAAAAACATGGCCATCAGCGCGGAATTTAAGTCCAATATTGGACATTAAGGGAAACATCACATTTCGTTCCGATCTGACAAATACATGGCCGCCAGATCGGAACATAGTTTAAAATTGAACCCTATGGGAAAATCACATTTCCATCTTTTCCTCAGAAACCACTGAAGTTATTTAACCAAGCTTTACAGGAATGATGTACTAAAGGTCCTTTACAAAGATTACTAATTTTATTTCAATCCGACAAAAACATGGCTGATGGCGCGGAACTTGGGTTTAACATTTGACCCTATGGGAGTAGTCACATTTTAATCTTCTCTTCTGAAACCTCTGACGCAAGTTCAACCAACCTTTACAGGAATGATGTACGTAAGGTACTTTACCAAATTTGCTCATTTCAGTTCGATCCTACAAAAAATATGGCCTCCAGTGGAGAACATAGTTTAACATCGTAGCTTGGTATGTGACAACCATACTTTTTATTCTCTTCACTGAAACTATTCAAGAAAATTTAACTAAACTGTATTGGAATGATGTATTGAAGGTCCTTTGCAAAAAATACTCATTTCAGTACGATCAGACAAAAAACACTTGTGCCAATGGAGATAATAGCTTAAAATAAGACCTCATCAATAAAATACATGGAGATGGAGATGTTGTCTCCTTTCATTTACCCTATTTTCCTTTCTTTTTCATATTTTTTTAGTCATGCATAGCACTGAAGCATTTCGTCAGGTGAGCGATGCAGGCTCAGTCTCTCAGCCTCTCGTTTAAGTTTACGGTTTGCATGACTTTTTCTTTTACCTACATAACTTTGTTGTGAGCGTTGGTTATTCACTTTAAACTTTATACAATGTATTTATATCTTTGCAGGTGCAACTAAAGGAAAGTTTTATATACATTCATGGAAAAACCACCTGCACTTTGTCCAGTCCCCTTTACCAAAAGGCTACTAAGGATGTAAAATTGCTCTTTTCCTTGAGATAAATTAAAAGAAAGAGCTGAAAATGCTTGTAGCAGTACCAATGGCTTTTATCATACTGTTATAAAATGATATGAACATTTATTTTTCAATTTTAATGAAAAATTTGTACAAGTCCCACGCACCTTAGTCCTCGTTTGCCCACTCCACTGTAATTATGATTTTGCCTTTCGATAGATTTAGTTGCCAAGTAGAACTGATCTTACAGGAAGTTCAGCAAAATTCCAAATAAAAAAGAAATTGAAAACTAACTATTGAAAATATTTGTGTTCACAAAAAAAGTGTGCTTGCCAACAAAATCTCCTGAAAAATTGCTCGTCTTTGAAGGTTTAAGGAAATTTATTGGAATCATTTTTTTTAATCTTACCATTGAACATATTTGTTTTGACTAAATTCACCCAAAATGCATGAATTCCTAAGAATTGCTTTTCTTTATGAGTTAAGGATGTTTACAAAATTAGATCTATATCTTTTTTAATCTTATTTTTGATAATTATGTCTGGTATGGAAAACTGTCCGAAATTATTTCAAAAATTATTAGTTTTTGTTATTTTCAGAAAATTTACCAAAGATGGAAGTAAAATAAAATTCCGCAAGCCTAATGTACGCCTATACACTAAGTGCAATAACTCTACATCAAAATTAGATTCCTTTATCCAAATTTCGTTGATATAGGGAGCTATAGTGAATTTTTGCAAAATTCAGTATTTCGGAAAATATCGGCCAAGATAATATTACTACTAAAGATTTAACCACTGACCCATACATCTCTGGCCTGTAGGTGATGAGATATGGTGCAAACATAGCACCCTCGGAAAAAAAACTAATTCGCGAGATACGGGAAAGTTAGACTTATTTCTTTTGTAAATAAATTAAAGATATAATAATGAAGTCATACTGAAAATTGTTTGAAAATATCAATTGAATTGAATATGATTTTAGAAAGTTAAAAAACATATTCGTAAACCGAATTTTAAATATTTTTATGTACTATTTGTTTTCTATTGACTAATGAGAATATGTTTGAAATGACAAATATCCATTTCTATTACCTGTTAAAGTAAAAATTGAATGATCAAATATGTCGGGTATGCAAACTTTCGATTTTTATGCCTTATTTTATTCTGAAACTTGCAATATCTAAATTTCAGAAAATTACGTTTAAACCTAAGGAGTATCTTTCTCTTGCATAGCTTTGTCCTTAGCTGATGATGGCTTTTCTATTTAGATCTTATTGGTTATTTTTTCTCTATCAGTTTTTACACGTATTAAGTTTTATGGACTTCCAAATGTTTTGATTTTATCTGCACTGAAGAGACATAAGTTGTCGAAATGCAGAAACAAAATTCACAGTAATTTAGGTATTTTTTTATTTATTACCACTGGGCCGATGACTCACCTGGTGGACTGTTAGTCCCTGAGTCAGTAGCCAGTACTTCGGTGCTGGCCCGAAAACCGATTTTATTTGGAAACTTGCAATATCTAAATTCTAGAAAATTTTCTTTAAAACTAAGGAGTATCTCCCTCTTGCATAGCTCTGTCCTTAGCTGATGTTTGCCTTTCCATTTAGATCTTATTGGTTTATTGTTCTCTTTCAGTTTTTACACGTTTTTTGGTTGATGGACTTCCAAATGTTTTGATTTTATCTGAACTGAAGAGACATAAGTTGTTGAAATGCGCATATGCAGAAACAAAATTCACAGTAACTTCGGTATTTTGTTATTCATTACTACTGGGCCGAAGCCTCAGCTGGTTGACTTTTAGTCCTCGAGGGTATTCACCAGCCCAGTAGCCAGTACTTCGGTGCTGGCCCGAAAACCGATTTTATTGGGAAACTTGCAATATCTAAATTTTAGACAATTTTGTTTAAAACTAAGGAGTATCTCCCTTTTGCATAGACCTGTCCTTAGCTGATGTTGGCTTTTCCATTTAGATCTTATCGGTTACTTGTTCTCTTTCAGTTTTTACACGTATTTTGGTTGATGGACTTCCAAATGTTTTGATTTTATCTGAACTGAAGAGACATAAGTTGTTGAAATGCGCATATGCAGAAACAAAATTCACAGTAACTTCGGTATTTTGTTATTCATTACCACTGGGCCGATGCCTCTGCTGGTGGACTTTTAGTCCTCGAGGGTATTCACCGGCCCAGTAGCCAGTACTTCGGTGCTGGCCCGAAAGCCGATTTTATTCTGAAACTTGCAATATCTAAATTTCAGAAAATTTTGTTTAAAACTAAGGAGTATATCCCTTTTGCATAGCTCTGTCCTTAGTTGATGTTTGCCTTTCCATTTAGATCTTATTGGTTTATTGTTCTCTATCAGTTTTTACACGTATTTTGGTTGATGGACTTCCAAATGTTTTGATTTTATCTGCCCTGAAGAGACATAAGTTGTTGAAATGCGCATATGCAGAAACAAAATTCACAGTAACTTCGGTATCTTGTTATTTATTACCACTGGGCCGATGCCTCAGCTGGTGGACTGATAGTCCCCGAGCCAGTAGCCATGACTTCGGTGGTGGCCCGAAAACCGATTCTATTTAAAACTTGCAATATCTAAATTCTAGAAAATTTTCCTTAAAACTAAGGAGTATCTCCCTCTTGCATAGCTCTGTCCTTAGCTGATGTTGGTTTTTCCATTTAGATCTTATTGGTAACTTGTTCTCTATCAATTTTTTACACGTATTTTTTTTTCTTTTTTTT
The DNA here is from genome assembly GCA_002080025.1 of Modiolus philippinarum. NCBI lineage: Eukaryota > Metazoa > Mollusca > Bivalvia > Mytilida > Modiolidae > Modiolus > Modiolus philippinarum. The sequence continues at coordinate 7,249 of MJUU01045406.1, forward strand.
TTTGATGGTCTTCCAAATGTTTTGATTTTATCTGCATTGAAGAGACATAAGTTGTTGAAATGCGCATGTGCAGAAACAAAATTCACAGTAACTTGGGTATTTTGTGATTTGGACATTTCTAACTAAAATGAGTAAGTCGGTACTGTATAGTTTTTACATTTGATTTCAAATTCAGATTTCGAAATCAAATGTATTAGGTGTGTAAAATCTCTATTTTATGTATTATTTGAGCATTATTGAGTAATCTAAATACCTTGGAAATGAAAAGTCTGTTTTTATATGCAATTTGATTAAAATGTTAAATGTAAATTGATTACAAAGCAAAATGTGTATGTTATGTAAATTATCTAATTTTATGTGCTTTTGGTGTATTGTGTAGTAAGGTAAATGTATCAGCCATGTGAAATCTCTATTTTGCATGTAGTATTTTGGTAGTAAAGACTTATGTAAATTTATTAGGTATGAGAATGTCTATTTGTATGTTATATTTAAGAAACAAAACATCCCAATCAAATCTATTTTAAATACATAATAGCTGTTGTCAAGTTCTATATGGGATGTACGGAATATATAAAAGCGTATGAAATATTATGTCTAATTGTTTCTGTTCAATTTGTATTGTGTTTTAAAATTAAGTTAGTGTATCGTGCATTAAAAAGAAATGAAAGCTTAGAGAATGTCTTCTTAAGATATAAGACTAACTTGTAGCAGATTTTGTCATTTTCTTTATTTAAAATACCAAAGGAACAAAGCACAAGATAACACTAACCAAAGTCTAGAGAAAAGAAAATAATGAGTCCATCAGAAGACGAAAGACTAAAGACACTAAAAATCCACAAAACACACAAACATCACAAACAAAAAGAGAGTGTCGACAGCTGCTTAGGAATGGTAAGCTTGTCCCTCATCCTATTACCGGCAACTGGGGCAGCAGATACTATCATGACCAACAGACGCTACCAGTTGAAATGAAGCGTGACGGCTTGGTTTTTATTATTGTAATTGGTGCATTTTTTTATATTTATAAGCTGAACTAAGCATACCTTAGAGTTGATCATATAAATGGGAACCCGTTTCCAAACTTAAAAGCTGCAATGTCAACTTATAAACAATATCAAAGATAATAAAGGTATCAATCGTCGTTGTAAATGCAAGTTGGCGCTTTCGAAGCATATTACTTTGAAACTACATATTCTATATAGCAATGCTTTCTATTTTAATCAATTCGGGGTATTCTCTACTTTGTTTACAAGTTTCAAGACTATACACAGATCGATGACTGTATAACATTTTCAGTGTGAGCAAATGAGAGCTATCATGTTCAGGAAATGAGAAGATAATTTAATAATAAAATTACAATTGGTAATATCATTAGATTTGAATTTCGAAGAATTGATATTCATATATTTTGTGAAGTTTACGTCTGGTCAAAATCGCTAAACAATTATGTAGTACTCCCACACCGTCCATAACTCCTAAAAATACATATCTAAAAGTAAAGAAAGACACAATTCATTCTGTATATTAATGTAGATACCTTATGTCACTTTCAGTTTCACTGGAGTTCACACTGTGACTGCCTTGTTTTTGAACGTTGTGTTTTCTATTTCTGTACTTTGTATCTCTCTAACGTCATTGTTTTCTGAGTTTGACGTCATTGTTTTCTGTGTCCTCGTTTTGGCCTTGTCTTTGGACTTCGATTTTTGTAAAGTACATTTGTATGCATGTATGTTAATATATATGTATTTATGTATGTTTGCAGGTATGTATGTATGTATGCATATATATAGGTTGGTAGGTAGGTAGGTAAGTAGGTTGATAGGTACGTAGGTTGGTTAAATCTATGTATATATGTATGTATGTATGTATGTACATATGTATGGATGTATTTATGTATATATGTATGCATGTATGTATGAATGTATGTTTGTATGTATATATGTATTTATGTTTTTATGATTGAATGTATGTATGTATATGTACGATCGATGTTGCTCAACATTTTTATTCTCTTCTTGTAACCCTGGTGCTTTCAGCTGGATAACCCTGAGCATCGCCCAAATTGGCACTCCATGGCGGGTGGGGAGCAAGGGAGTGACCTTGATATAATTTTTGTCAAGAATACCGCTTAAGTGCACGCTAGGGGCCTTCTTGATCTCGCTTGAGGGGGTGAATATTGTTCACCTCTAGTTGAAGACCCTCAGGCGACATCAAGATGAAGACAGGAATAAAAGCCCTGTCCTTGATAAACTGGAGTTTTCTATGTATCGTGTGCGTTTTTGTCACATGTACATTCACTCCATATCCTTTCATTTTTCCTATATATATATGTATGTATGTATGTATATTTGTATGTATGTATGTATGTTATAGGTATGCATGTTATATATATGTATTTATGTATGTTATATGTATGTATGTATGTATATTTGAATGAATGTCTGTAAAAAATGGATAACAGGAAACAACTACAATGGCTGAAAATTATAATTACATGCCACAATATGTCATGGAACTACACATGAAAAACACGAATAAGACAAGAGAAACGTAGAAAACAATAGGAACTCGGGACAGCTGGACTTGGTACCGGCACTAGCAAAAGCCAGCGGTAGGGTTAAACTGGTTTATGGGCACCCAAACTTCCCCTTTATCTGTCCCGTTTCTCTATAGTATAATAAACATACGAATAAAACCAAATACAGGTAGACTATTAACTCCATGACCACAATTTTGAAAGGAAAGAAAAAACAATACGTAATTTTGAAAGATGGGTCAAGGAGCCTAGTCTGCTGGTAGAACACTGTCGCACTACGGAAGAAAAATCAAACGCAAAAACTTCCCAAAGGGTTTGGTCAAGAATCATCATAAATTTCAGTAGACATCGGCAGTATCATTGAAAGGCCAGTGTATGTGCAAAATTTTTAGGTCATTCGGTCTCAAAACTAGTTTAACGGATGCAAGCAGTATATCTTGTCGATATCCCCTAATACGTAAAGAATGTAAGTTACGTCCCAGCTTTTCTGGATTTTTAATCAATTTCTGGCATTTTTTAGCAACATTTCCATAAAAACGAGGATTAGAAATGCCCTTCGTAATAAGCTGTTTACGAGTGACACCGTATTTCGATATCAAATGTTCATATCTATTATAAAACTTCTTAAATGTACTCAACCACTTATGCAATCTGTAACCCTGTTGTAAAAGTTTGGCTGTGATAGTAAGGTTACGTTCATTAAAATCGTCAAGAGTAGAACAAACTCATGCGAATCGTACCAGTTGAGAAATATACACCCCATAGGATGGAGCTAGAGGGATGTCGCCGTCAAGAAAAGGGAAATTAGTAATATTGAAGTCAAAATCATCCCGTTTATCATATATTTTAGTTTTTATTTTACCAGAGTCAATAATGATAGTTAGATCCAGAAAAGGGCAGTATTTTGAATCATTGTTGCTTTATTTAATTTAAGTTGTTGCGGGTAAATAATGTCTACATAACCTAAAAACTGGGGATTATCAATAGTAAGGATATCGTCAATATACCTGCTGTTATCATTGAAAATAGAAATAAGTTTATCACTGTTTGGTATGGTTCCGTTTTGAAGTTTTGTCATGAAGTCTCGTTCGTAACAGAAAAGGAAAAGATCTGCAATTAGAGGTGCACAATTTGTACCCATGGGAATACCTATGACATGACCTGTTGATAAATAGTGTTGCCAAAACGAACAAAAATATTGTCCAGCAAAAGATTGAGTGCATTAATCATATCGTCACATGTCCAAGAACAATGATTATTGTAGGTTATATTAGAGAAGAATCCTTGTTTTTTTGTTAGAGCAAATGAACTGCAGACCAGAAAATTTAAAAGACCATTTAATAAGTTGTCCCAATTTGGATTTAATCAAATCATGTGGAAGGGTAGTATAAAGTGTAGAAAAATCATAACTGTCAATAGATGAGACTGGTCTTTGAATTGATTGTAATTTATCTGAAACTTCAATAAAATTTTTTACACTCCAAAAGAAATTTACACCAGAGTTTTGATAAGTTTTTTTCACAGTATTTCATAACCAACTTCTTTAAACAAGTAAGTGAACTAGTTAAATGGATGGATAAATTAGTAGTAGAAAACTTACTAGATGCATAAATAAAACGATGTTTAAAGGGATTTTTGTAGAGCTTCGGAACCCAGAACATGGTAGGTAAGATGTTATCTTTCGGTGGAACTTTAAGCGTATCTGTATCCTTAAAATGTTGTTTGGTTAACTTGTTTTCGTCCCATTTGGTACGTTTGAAAGTGTCTGACTTGACTAGTTCGTTTTGTTGAACATCGATGTAGTATTTCTTTCAGACAATAGCAACGGTGTTAGAAGCCTTGTCAACAGGTTCAAACACATATGTTTTACCAAGATCCTTCAATTTAGACTTAATTCTATTTACAGACAGTTTAGGAGGTGACTCAACATAATTATCTTTATTAAAATTTATTCTGTTGGTGACCTTGGTAATAATTTTATCTTTAAATAAATTAAGAGCATGCTTGTCTGCACTTTCTCTTTTGTACCATTTTTTTTTACAATAACTAATTACAGCGTCATTAATTATATCAAAACAAGGTTGCCATTTTAATTTAGAAGGTGGGCGATATTTAGGCCCTTTTCTAAAGAATTGTCGAACTTCTTTATGTATGTATCTTAGAATAGATTTATATATGTTTTAAGTATGTATGTATGTATGTATGTATGCATGTATGAATGTATGCATGTGTCTATGTATCTCTGTATGGATCACACTAGAAATTCAGTAGGATCCAGAATCCTACTAGTATAAATCAGGTTTTCTCAATTTCTCCTAGGAGAAATTGGAATTCCAATTTATACTGGATTAAATCCAGTACAAATCAGAATTCTAATTTTTCCAATACAAATCAAAATTCTAATTTGTCCCAATAGAAATTAGAATTCCAATTTGTACTAGGAGGATTCCAGATCCTACTGGATTCCAATTTGTACTCTAACATATATATATATATATATATATATATATATATATATATATATATATTTGAGTATTTATGTATGTATGTATTTGTTAATGTATCTATGTATGTATGTATGTATGTATGTATGTATGTATGTGTGTATGTATATAGACTTTTCTCATTCACAAATTCATTTGGCCGCCATTGCCGACTTCCGAATGAACTTTTTACCGGAAGGGTGTAACATTCGTAACACCTCTGCGTTTGCCGATCTATCGGTATAAAGTTTAATAATACAGATGTCATACTTCAAACATTAATTACTAGTACTCCAATAACACCTGTTGAGAAAGTGATCAAAACTATCTATAAGATAAAACAGTTTTTATGACATCAAAGAAACCACCTGGTATATATTAATATATATATAAGATGACTGTTAATTAAGCAAAGAGGTTCGGTATTTCACAAGTTTATTAAAAAATTGAACTTTGTTTTGAAGGAAAAGAAATCAAATTTACAGGTAATTAAGAGTAATAAATTAATTATTTATATTTCAGAAAAAAATATTTGAAATATTCTTGATAGATTTTCGGATAGTTTGGAAAAATAACTTGGATATGAATATTTTTATCAAGGATTTAATGTGCATATACAAGCTCTTAAAATTTTTGCTCACATTCATGGCATTGTAGAAATTGATTTTTATTCAGCTAACCAGAATAATAAAAAAGGTTAAGGAAAAGTAGTATTTAATCAAATAGTCTCTGGTAATATTATATTTTGTAGAAAAAACAGCAAACCGCCAAGACAATGACATCAAATTGATAATTGAACTGCATTTCTTTTACTTGAACAATGCACGGGAATGTCATCCTGAAAGAAAAGAAATAAAAAACAAATAATCACATGAAACAAAATAATTTCACATCTAAAAACACGCAAATTAATAAAAAAAAGATTTTAATGCGCAATTTGAGATGTGAGTTCATGGTTATAATGCAACTTGTCGAAATTCAAATAATTCAAATAACATATAGCAAGTATTTTTTCCTTTATTTTATGACTCTTGTTTCTTTAATTTCTTTTGAGATGGGGTTCAAACTATACTTCGGGGTTTTATAATTGGTTTATGCAATGAAAATATTGACTTTTTACGAAATTTTTATATTGACTTGAATAACCTTCCTCCGACCAAATGATATAGCTATAATTTTTGTGCTAGCAAGAAGCAGGCCAACTGGAAAGTGGTTTTATGTGATGTCGGAGTAGTACTTTATTCTATTTCTGAGAAGAATATGTATGTAGAAATAAATTATTTTTGAAATTTAATTTCAAAACAAATGGTAAATAAAAATTTCATTTTAAAATCCACTCCCTTCATTTCTCTGTGGAAGCAATCAATGGGTTATAAGATTGGTTTAAACAATTTACACTGATCTGTATATTAAGGACACGTGTCATGCCTCTAGGTGTAATAATCTACCTGGACAAAACCGTTTATTGTCACCAGGACTAAAGCATGAACTGTTGAATTATGTAATATTCTCAAATACGCAAGAAGATTTATAGTAAAAAAAAATACCTTGATTTTCATATTAACTGTATTTTGTAATTTATTAATTTATAGAAATTTAATTTAAACACGTATATGCTTTCAAAAAGGATACCTGTTTGAAATAAAAATGTTAAAATTCTATTTTTTCATTAATTTCATCCGGACAAATTACATTACATTGCCACGGTAAAAATCGAGTGTACACCCTCTTAATGGTAGACGACAATGCAGCACCTGGTTGTCAAGTTCGGTAACTCTGTAATCACCAATTTCTGAAAGCGTCTATATGGAGGTAGGTAGGTAACTTTGTAGGTAGGTAGAGAGGTATGTATGCACGTATGTATGTATGTACGTATGTATGTATTTATGTATGTATGTATGTATATATGTATGTATGTATTTATGAATTTATGTATGTATGTATGTAGGTTTGAATGTTCGTATGTATGTATCTATGTTACCACGTTTGTATGTATATATGTATGTTTGTATGTATGTTTGTATGTATGTATGAATGTATGTATATATGTTAAACGTATTTATGTATGCATGTTAAATGTATGTATGTATGTATGCATAATTGTATGTATGTATGTATGTTATGTGTATGTTTGTATGTATGCATGTATGTAAGTATGTGTGTATGTATTTATGTTTCTATGTATCTCTATGCATGTGTGTATGTATGTGTTTATGCATGTATGTACGTGATCTGTATGTTTGTATGTATGTATGTATGTATGGATGTATTCATGTTTCTATATATGTTTGTATATATATAGAGAAAGGTTGGTGGGTAGGAGGTAGGTATGTTTGCACGTTTGTAGGTATGTATGTATGCATGTTTGGATGTATGCATGTATGTATGCATGTATGAATGTTTATATGTATGCATTGATGTATGCATGTATGAATGTTTGTATGAATATATTTTTGTATGTATGTATGTTACAATATATGTATGTACGTACGTATACATGCGAATAGGATGTGTGTACACATGCATTATGGTCGATAATAGGAGTACTTTAACTCGCATATGCATAAATACAAATATATAAATCTGATAACACACTCATTTGTGTAAGCTCATATGCCTCTGTTTGCACATCGATGTATGTATGGATTAACGTACGTAGGTATATACACATGCATGCATTTTTGTATGGATTTTACTATGTATGTATATTTTAATTTTGTACCTACGGATGTTACTGTCTATGTATGAAACTGTTGAATGTATGTGTCTGTGTAAACATGTATGTATGTATTTTGTATGTGTACATGTATGTATGTATTTATATACGTATGAAGGTATCTTTGTATGCATTTGTGTGTATGTATGCATGCATGTATCTATATAGGAAGAAAGATATGTATGTATGTGTGTATGTGTATGTGTAGGTATGTGTAAATATCAAATGAATATATATATTATGTATGGAGGTATGCATGTATATCTATATCTGTATCTTTTTGTATTTCTGTATGTATGTATTTATTAAGGTATCTATGGATGTATTTATATATGTGTCTATGTATTTCAGTATGTATATGTGTGTATAGAGGTTTGTTTATGTGTATGTATGTATGTATGTATGTATTTTTGTATGTATGCATATATGTATGTACGTACGTAAACATGAATATATGGTGTGTCCATACATTTATTTGGTCGATAATACGCGTGTTTTTACAACAACATGTGTAAAAACATAATCATAACTATGATAACACACACACTTTCGTGCCAGCATATATGCATCTGTTTGCACATCATTGTAGGTATGTATGTACGTACGTATGTATGCATATATGCGCGCATGTAAATATTTATGTATGTATGTATGTATGTATATATTATGTATATATGCATACATGAATGTGTGTATGCATGCATGCATGTATGTATGCAGTTATATATATATTGATGTATGTGTGTATGTATGTATATATGTATGTATATATGTATATTTGTATATAGATATGTAAGGTTGTATGCATGTATATATCTCTGTATGTCTGTCTGTATGTATATATGTATGAATATATCTATGTATGTATGTATGTATTTATAATTGCACGTTTGTATGTACATAGGTAGGTTGACATGTAGGTATGTAGGTAGATAGGTAGGATGGTTATTATATATGTATGTATGTATGTATTTATATATTTATGTATGTATGTACGTATGTATGTATGTATATGTGTATATGCATGCATACATGCATGTATGAATAAATGTTTGTATGTATGTTATATGTGTATGTATGTATGTATGTATGTATGTACTTGTCCATGTATCCCTGTATGCATGTGTATGTATGTATGTATGTATGTATGCATATATGAATGTGTGTATGTATGCATGTATGTATTTATGCATGTATATATATTTGGATGTATGTATGTATGTATGTATGTATATATGTATGCATGTATCTATATATATATGTCTGCACGTATGTATCTATGTATGTATGCTTGTATGTAGATATGTATGTTTTTGATGTATTTATCATTGCACGTTTGTATATATGTATCTAAACAGGTATGTTGGTAGGTAGGTTGGTACGTAGGTTGGTAGGTATGTAGCTAGATAGGCATGATGGTTATTGTATATGTTTGTATGTATCTATGAATAAATGCTTTTATGTATGTTATATGTCTGTGTTTATGTATGTATGAATATATGTATGTATGTATGTATGTATGCATATATGCATGTATGTAAAAATTTATGTATCTATGTTATATGTATGTATCTATGTATGTATGTATGCATGTATGTATGTATGCATGCATGTATGTAAAATGTATCCATGTATGCATGTATGTATGTATGTTTCTATGTGTCATTGTATGTATGTCTGTATGCAAGTGTGTATATGTATGTATGTATGCATGTATGTATGGATGTAAAAATGTGTGTATGTATGTATGTATAAATTTATGTATGTATGTATGTATGTATGTATGTGTGCGTGTATGCTTGCATGTTTGCATGTATGTATGTATATATGTAGGTTGGTTGGTAGGTAGATAGGTAGGTAGGTTGGTATATATGTAAGTATGTATGTATGTATGTATGTATGTATGTATGTATGTATGCATCTATGTATGTATGTATGAATGTACGTTTGTATGAATAAATGTATGTATGTATCAATATATGTTTATATGTATGTATGTATGTATCTCTGTATGTATGTATGAATGTATCAATATATGTATGTATTAACGTACACATACATATAGGATGTGTGCACACATGCATTTTGTTGGATAATAGGAGAATTTTTATAGACATATGCATGAAAACAAATGTATATTTCATACTCCTCCCTGCAAACTCATATGGATCTGTTTGCACATCAATGTATGTATAAAAATACGTAGGTATGTACACATGCATGAATTTTGTATGTAAGTGCGTCTATCTACGGATGTATGTGCCTATGTATACATGTTTGTATGTGTTCTGTGTATGTATGGATGTATATAATGAAGATTTCTTTGCATGCATGTGTGTTTATCTATGCATGAAAGTATCTATATAAGTAAAAAGGTATGTATGTATGTATTTTACGAACAAACATGTATACATGTACGTATGTATGTGTATGTATGTATGCATGCATTCATGCATGTATGTATGTATGTATGTATAAATGTTTGTATGTATGTTATATGTATGTATATATGTATGTATCTATATATGTATGTATGTATGTATGTAAAAATTTATGTATGTATGTTATATGTATGTATTTATGTCTCTATGTATGTATATATGTATGTATGTATGTGTCTATGTATCTCTGTATGCATGTGTGTTTTCATGTGTGTATATGTATATAGGTGTGTGTAGGTATGTATATATGTATGTATATATGCATATGTAAATATTAAATGAATATATATGTTATGTATGGAGGTATGCATGTAGATATGTATGTGTTTGAGTATTTGGCATGTATATATTTATTAACGTATCGATGGATGTATTGATATATGTGTCTATGTACTTCTGTATCTCTGTGTGTGAATGCATGTATGAATGTATTTTTGTATGTAAGTTTGTATGTATGTGTTAATGTAATATGTATGTATGTATGTATTTTTGTATGTGTGAATATATGTATGTAGGGTGCGTAAACATGAATTCATCTTGTGTGCACAAATGCATTTTGGTATGTAATACGAATGTTTTTACAAGAACATGTGTAAAACATAATTATTACTATGATAACACACACATTTTCGTGCAAGTATATATGCATCTGTTTACACATCATTGTAGGTATATATGCATAAATGCGCGCATGTAAATATTTATTTTTGTATGTATGTGTGCATGTATGTATGTATGTATGTATGTATGTATGTATGTATGTATATATGAATGTATGTATGTATATATGTATATATGCATACATGAATGTGCGAATGTATCCATGTATGTATGTATGCATTTATATTTATATGTATGAATGTATGTATGTATGTATTTCTTCTGTATGTCTGTCTATGTATACATGTATGTATAAATCTATGTATGTATGTATTTATAATTGAACGTTTGTATGTATGTATATACATAGGTAGGTTGGTAGGCAGGTAGGTAGGTATGTAGGTAGATAGGTATGATTGTTATGTATGTATGTATGTATGTATATATGTATGTATGTATGTATGTATGTATGTATGTATGTATGTTTGTATGTGTGTATGTATGTATGTATATATTCATGTATGTATGTACGTATGTATGTATTTACGTATATGTATGTCCGTATCCATGCATGCTTGTTTGCATATATGTATGTATGACTAAATGTATGTATGTATGTTATATGGATGTATGCATGGATGTATGTATGTATGTACTTTCCCATGTTTCTCTGTATGCATGTGTGTATGCATGTGTGTATATGTATGTATGTATGTATGCATGTATGTGTGTATGTATGTATGTATGTATGTATGTATGCATGCATATATGATTATGTGTATTTATGCATGTATGTATGTATGCATGTATAATATATATATATATATATATATATATATATATATATATATGGATGTATGTATGTATGTATGTCTGCACGTATGTATATATGTATTTATGCTTGTATGTAGATATGTATGGTTAAATCTATTTATCATTGCACGTTTGTATGTATGTATATATGTACATAGTAGGTTGGTAGGTAGGTTGGTAGGTATGTAGGCAGATAGGCAGGATGGTTATTATATATGTATATATGTATCTATGAATAAATGTTTTTATGTATGTATGCTTTATGTTATATGTATGTATTTATGTATGTATGAATATATGTATGTATGCATGTATGTATGCATGGATGTATGTATTTATGTATGTTTATTTGTATGTATGTATGTATTTATGTATGTATTTATTTATTTATGTATGTATGCATGTATGTATGTATGCTTGTTATTGCTCCCCTTAGGGTCGTTGTCTCTTTGACACATTCCCCGTTTCCCTTCTTTTTCTTATGTATGTATGTATGCATGTATGTATGTATGCATGTATGCATATATGTGACTATGTATCTCTAGGTGCATGTCTGTGTTTGTACATTTGCATGTATGTATTTATTTATGCATGTTTGTATATGTTTTTGTATAGATGTTGGTAAATAGGAAGCTAGGAAGGTGCGTAGGTAAATGTAGTTGCACGTATGTAGGTATGTATGTATGCATCTGTGTATGTATGTTTGTATCTTTGTATGAAAGTATGTACGTATAAATATATATATGTATGTACGTATGTATGGATGTACGTTTATATGTTGATATGTATGTATGTATGAATGTTTATATGCATAAATGTATGTATTTATCAATATATGTTTATATGTATGTATGTATGTATGTATGTATGTATGTATGTATCTAGCTATGTATGTATGTATGAATGTATCAATATATGTATTTATTAACGTACACATAAATATAGGATGTGTGCAAACATACATTTTGTTCCATAATAGGAGAATTTTTATACACATATGCATGAAAACAAATGCATATTTCTGATATTACACTCATCCCTGCAAGCTCATATGGATCTGTTTGCATATCAATGTATGTATGTATAAAAGTACGTAGATATGTATGCATGCATGCATTTTTGCATGTAAGTGCGTCTATCTACGGATGTGTGTTTCTATGTATACATATGTGTATGTGTTGTGTCTATCTCTTTGTATGCATGTGTGTGTATCGATGCATTCACGTATCTATATAGGTTAAAGGTATGTATGTATGTATTTCACGAACAAACATGTATGCATGTACGTGTGTATGTATGTATGTATGTATGTATGTATGAATGTATGTATGTATGTATGTGTATATGTGTATGCATGTATTCATGCATGCATGTATGTATGTATGAATAAATGTTTGTATGTATATTATATGTATGTATTGTTATAGGTAATTTAATGTTGTAAATATTCTATAATACATTGTATTGATTGTTTTTATTTTGTAAGGCCTTAATATGATGTAATTTGTTTGGCCTAGTTATGTAACTTGTTTACAATAAACAAGGGTCAAGGTCATTACACCTTAGGACATGTGGAATATTCTAGAATTTAAATACAGATTTTAACACATAGATTTTTCTAGAGGTTTTTCTTATATAATCATTCTAGTCATGTGATTGTCAGTTGAATAGAATGTTCTAGTTAAATCTTGTGGATAGATTTTTCTAGAAATAATAAATGTATTTATATGAGGTAGCAGAAAAGGGTGAGGTCAGTCAGTTTAATAAGTTTATACAGGATTAATTAGTTTATATAGGATTATCACGCACATCTTTCGTATTGGAAATCGACATCAATTATTGTGAATCTATTATCAACTATTTAGTGAGATTATAAGGATTATTCTATTGGACATTTATTGGTGGAATTAAGTGAACTATTCGTTTGGATTATTACTTGGACTTCATTATTGTCAGATAAGTTATATATTGTATTCAATTTGTAAAATAATTATTTTTCGTCTGATTAAAAGTTAATTTGAGCCAATTTTGTTTTTCATTATTGCTGGCGATTCATTGGTCATTTCTACCACATAACAGTATATATGTATGTATCAATATATGTATATATGTATGTATGCATGTATGTAAAAATTTATCTATGTATGCTATATGAATGTATGTATATATATGTATGTATGTATGTATGTACGTGTGTATGTATCTCTGTATGCATGTGTTTTTTCATGTGTACATGTGTGTATGTGTGTGTATATATGTATGATTGTTATGTATGTATGTATGTATGTTTGTATGTATGTATGTATGTATGTATGTATGTATATATTTATGTATGTATTACGTATGTATGTATTTACGTATATGTATGTCCGTATCCATGCATGCT
>MJUU01045407.1:13983-26323 GCA_002080025.1 Modiolus philippinarum
ACAAGCGTGATGATTTTAATTTCCCCATTGTGAACTTTCCCTTTCTTAGCAGCAATATACCTACCTCTCCAGCCTATGGAGTGTACATTTCACAGTTGATTCGTTACTGTCGAGCTTGTAGTTTGTACAGTGATTTTTTGAACAGAGCAAAAACACTGTCCCAAAAGCTGCTTAGTCAGGGATTTGTTCAACCTTTGTTAATTTCATCCCTCAAGAAATTCTATGGCCGTCACCATAGCATCATTGAAAGATATGACGTGTCAGTATCCCAAATGAAAGTGGATATTTTCAGCTAGATTCACGTCTTCCCGGATTTGACTACCAACTTTGACATTTTCCCGGATTGAATCACTCACAGTGTGACGGGTGCTGTTAACAGAGCAGGACATGCTTACCCTTCCGGAGCACCTGATGTCACTCTCAGTTTCACTGGAGTTCACACTGTGAGTGCCTTTGTTCTGAATGTTGTGGTTTCTGGTTCTGTGCTTTGTGTCTGTCTGGCGTCATTGTTTTTGTGTCTAACGTCATTGTTTTCTGTGTTCTCGTTTTTGCCCTGTCTTTGGACTTCGATTTTTGTGAATATCACCCCTTTGTTCCTTCGGTATTCTACTGCCGTTGTTTTTGAATAAAAAGAAGTGCATATTTCTTGCTCCAGAAGTTGTTTACTTAGGACATAAAATTGACAGACATGGTATACACCCAGTATAGGGCAAAGTTAAAGCGATAAGTGAGGCTCCAGTGCCTGAGAATGTTACTCAGTTGAAAAGTTATCTTGGGATGTTAAATTATTACAACAAATTCTTGCCGAATTTATCAACCGCACTGGCACCTCTGCATAAATTATTGCAAAAACAAACAAAGTGGACTTGGGGAAAATCGCAACAAGAAGCATTTGATGAATCTAAACAGATGTTAAAGTCATCAAAAGTGCTCGTACACTATGACCCGAACAAAGAATTATCACTTGCTTGCGACGCATCTCCCTATGGAATTGCAGCTGTGCTTAGTCATCGTATGGATGATGGTAGTGATAGACCGATAGGTTATGTTTCAAGAACATAAGCACCTGCTGAGCGTAATTACAGTGTGTTAGAAAAGGAAGGATTAGCAATCATCTTCGCTGTCAAGAGATTTCATCAATATCTTTATGATCGACAGTTCAAAATTCTAACAGATCATAAGCCGCTAATTGGATTATTCAATGAGATTAAACCGATACCGGTGATGGCCGCAGCAAGACTGCAACGTTGGGCTTTGATATTATCAGCATATGAATACTCAATTGTTTATAAGGAAGGCAAGAATAATGCGAATGCTGATGCATTAAGCCGTTTGCCGTTAAAGAGCAAAACAGAACCAAAAGTTCCGAGGGAAATGATATTACTTACTGAACATATGGACAGTACACGTGTAACATCAAAGCAGATCAAAATGTGGACACAAAAAGATCCGATATTGAGTCGTGTGATGAACTTTGTGATACAAGGCTGGCCTATGTCAAATGTTGAGAATGAACTTAAACCGTACAGTTCTAGAAAGATGAGTTAAGCTCATATGATGGTTGTTTACTGTGGGGAAATCGTGTTGTGACGGGAGACACTATTACAGGAGTTTACATGAGGGCATCAGGGAGTGACTCGTATGAAAATGCTTGCACGAAGTTACATTTGGTGGCCAAACATGGACTCAGAAATCGAAACTAAAGTTAAAGCTTGTCATGAATGTCAAGTAAATTGTCATGCCCCACGCGAAGCACCATTACATCTGTGGGAACGGCCAGAGAAGCCTTGGTCAAGATTACATATAGACTATGCCGGTCCGTTGCACGGAAAGATATTCTCGTATGTATAGAAGCTCATTCAAAATATATTGATGTACAAGTTGTGAATTCAGCAACGTCAGGTGCAACCATCGAGAAATTGCGCATATTGTTTTCAACTCATGGAATTCCGGATACCATAGTCAGTGACAATGGGACACCATTTACAAGCGAGGAATTTGAGACTTTCACCAGAAAGAATGGAATACGTCACATCCGCATTTCACCGTATCAACCGAGTTCAAATGGACTTGCTGAACGTGCAGTGCAAATTTTAAAGAAGGTTTGAAAAAGATGACCGAAAGAAGTTTAGAGACTAGAATTGCGAGGTTTTTATTTGCATACAGCATAACACCGCATGCAATAGATTTAACATTTTCAAATGTACAACATCGAGTTCGAGAAAAACAATTATTACAGAAAGAACAATATGACAAAAATTCTAAATCCAGACAGTTTGAAATTGGTGACAATGTTTACATTGAAAATCATGGCCGTGGTGACAAATAGATTATTGGCAAAATTGTTAAACAAACTGGACCTGTTTCATTTTTGGTTGAACTAAGTGATGGACGCATTGTTAAGAGACATCAAAATCAAATACGACCAAAGTACGATTCATACAAAACAGAACACTATGAAATTCCAGAGATCGATATTCCGACTGGAGAACAAACAAGTGAGAACTCTAAGCAACCAGACATTCAAGAGAAAGTAAATGTACCGAAAATAGTGTCACCAAAACCGCGTCCGAAACGAACGTCAAAACCACCAGATCGTTATGGAGATTTTGTGTACAAATGAACTTTGGTTAGGGTTGATGGTTAATTGTGAAGGTCAGAATAAAACCTGTTAACCATCTAAGGTAAAGGCAGTCTACCTTTTCCTTTAATGCATGAATTAGGGTAATTTTTGATTTCTTAGAGTAGGATATAAAAATTGTAATCAAATTCAGTTAACTACATGTGCAGGTTTTTTTTAGCATTCTTTCTAACGTTTTTATTATAGACAGTTAAATGATAATTGATAAGTTCAGATTAAGGATGGAGGAATGTAGTAATTGAACATTGACATATAATCATTTACAAGTGTTATACTAATTGACTGTGAAATTATGTTTACATGATATTTAAGACCGTTATATCGTCTGCACATGTTTTCTCTAGGGTGTTAAGTTTCATGGGAAAGATATTTTTCATCAGTTGTAATCTGTTAGTCAGACCGTTCAGGATTAAATAGATAGTTTAGAATATTATGGTTTTAGTCTAAGTTATGACACCTTGTTTAAGTTTGTCGTTTATTTTTAAATTGCTTTCATGGCAATGAAAAACGGTATATTAAATTGTATACTAGTCTTCATTTCCTTCAATTTTTATTTTATTTCGTCAAATTTTAAACATTTCAATAAATTGGTGTTACAATTTACAATAAATAATATCAGGTAACAATAAAGCCAGGTAACAATAAGGAAAAAATATTGTTACTTCATTGAAAACAGGTAGGAATCATGCAAAGGTTCTACAATTAATATCTGTTCCAGTCTCAGGTGACAATAATTATTTTTCTTAAAATTACTTTTCCAGGTAAATCCAGGTAACCGTAGCCAGTTCGTTTTCTAAAATTGCACTCAGGGCAAGGTCATCAACAGAATATCTAAAAATATGGTTCCCCCAGAATACTATCATCATAGGGTAATTGTATATCATAATTGAAAAACTTCCTACGATATGTCTACATTCTAGAAGCAAGGTATCTTTTTTTTTCTTTTCTTTTTTTTTTGGAAATTTTCCTCAATGGCAAGGTCAGGGTTATACTATCTAACAAGAGTTGTCATAGGACAATATAGCTCACCGGGGACTACAGTAATCACAATGCACAATAAATTTGAAAGTTATAGATAATTGTAATGTGATAAATACTTTAAATGCAATATAAGAAAGCCACGTGTCGAACAGAAAATCCGTATCACTAAACGAATAACTTCTATAAACAGGGTTCAAGTTTTTTTAGATAAAAATTACCCTCAGGGCAGTGTCAAGGTCAACATATCTACCACTATGGTACTTTCTTAAAGCTATCACCATAGGGAAGTCATAAACAAAATATAAACATGCTATCACTGAACAACTACCTTCTAGAAGCAAGGTTAAAATTTAAAAAAAAATGCCGAGAGGGCAAGGAAAAGGTCAAAATGTTTTAAAAATATGGTGCAACCAGAAAGCTATCATCATAAGGTAGTTGTATGCAAAAATTGAACATCTTACCACTAAATGTTTATATTCTAGAAACACGGATATCTTTTAAGGGCAAAGTCAAGATCATAATGTCTACAAATATTGGGTACCATTAGAAAGCTCTCATCACAAGAAAGTCACATACCAAATATGAACACACTACCAATAAACAACTAAATCCTATAAGTAAGGTTATTTTTTTTTCAAAAATTTCCTTCAAGGCAAGGTCAAGGTAAATGTCAAAATTTCTACAAATATGATACCAAAAGAAAGCTCTCATCATAAGAAAGTCACATGCCAAATATAAACACCCTACCATTAAAAGCGTACCCTCTGGAGGCAAGGTTAAAGTTTTTCAAAAAGGTCAAGGTCAAAATATGGTACCTACAGGGAGATCTCATCATAAGTATCATATCTTCCAACTTCCTTGAGGAATTCTCTAACTAAAGCAACTGCAACAAGCAGTAGCTGAGAAAAGTGTGACAAAAATTTTCATTATGTTCAATAAAGGGAAAAATGGCTAAGTCCCACCTAACAGGAAGTTGATATCATAAGGTGACCAAAATGACAGACGACACATTCCCCCTATATATAAAGTCAAATACCAAATTTGAAATAAATCAGCCGAGCAGTTGCTGAGAAAAGTGCGACAAAAATTTTCACTATGTTCAATAAAGGGAAAAATGGCTTAGTACTGCCAAATAGGAATTTGATTTCATAAGGCAGCCAAAATGGGAGACAACCCATTCCCCTATATATAAAGTCAAATACAAAATTTGAAATAAATCGGCCCAGCAGTAGCTGAGAAAAGTGCGACGAAAATTTTCACTATGTTCAATAAAGGGAAAAATGGCAAAGTCCCGCCAAACAGGAAGTTGATATCATAAGGCGACAAAATTGGAGACGACGCATTCCCCACATACATAAAGTTAAATACCACATTTGAAATAAATCGGCCCAGCAGTAGCTGAGAAAAGTTCGACGAAAATTTTCACTATGTTCAATAAAGGGAAAAATGGCAAAGTCCCGCCAAACAGGAAGTTGATATCATACGGCGACCAAAATAGGAGACGACGCATTCCCCACATACATAAAGTTAAATACCAAATTTGAAATAAATTGGCCCAACAGTTGCTGAGAAAAGTGCGACAAAAATTTTCACTATGTTCAATAAGGGGTTAAAAAAAGGCTAAGTCCCGCCAAACAGGAAGTTGATATCATAAGGCAACCAAAATGGCAGATACATGTTTGTTTGTAACACTTTCTCCCCATACATAAAGTCAAATACCAAATTTAAAATAAATTGGCCCAGCAGTAGCTGAGCAAAATGCATAAACTTCGGACGGACGGACGGACAAGGGTATTCCAATATACCACCCACTCACGAGTGGGGGGTATAAAAATATAAGCAAGAAATAAACTTGCTCGAGTGCTTTCATGTTGGGCACAAGCACCGAAAGTGGTAGGGGACGGACAGTTCCCCAGTATTACAAAATTTCTGCACTGCATTGTAACGGGAATCAAAAATTTACTTTTGTTTACAGCTGGAGTCTGACAATGACTGGGTCTAAAAAGGCAGTCATTGTGAACAGAGGTCAAGGTGATGATTTTATGTCCGTCGGGTAGGTCTCGACGTAAACTTGGACTAATATAACAGGTATTTGAAACTATTTAACTAACCAGTTTGATTGAATAAAAAGCGGTGTCCCGGCTAAATTTTCGGCTGTAACTTTTGATTTACTCAACATAAAATTATACTGAAGTTTTTGCCGAAAAGCTGTTTTATCGCATATTTACAACATTAAATTTTCATTCACACAATAATGAAATCCTAAATACAAATGGGTAATAAATGCACCATGGATTGTTTTCTTGTGTAAAGAGGTCGTAAAATTATCGAGAAACCATCCAAAAAACAAATGACAGTTATCGATGATTATAAGCGTCAGAACAATGAAAATCAAGAAAACTTTAACTCGCTAGTTTACATGTCAAATTACATCCTACTATTACGAAATTTTACCAGGATAAAGTTCTTTGTATTGGCTTTATAGCCATATATAATTTATGCAGGAAAGATTTAGTGCTGATAAATTTTGACTGACGTGACCACGCTCATGTAATTTTAGAAATAAATTTTGAAGTTCAAACAACAACTTTTCCCTGTGTATTTTACAACTAAATTAAAAGCAAAATACGTCATGATTCACATCGAAGTTTCATCTTTTCAATCATATAAATTTTGTAGCATTAAATATCTTTTGGAAAGTAGAAAGTGTACTAAAAAAAGTAACGAAGTGTAAAATTTCACAGTATATTTTATAAAACAAGAGGAAAGCTGTCAATGGAACAGCAAATCGGGTTTTCTTTTACATGGACAGCATATCTTACATATGGGTTGACCCTGAATAGTTGAAATGTACTTATAATTTTCATTAATTTTCAATGTTAAACGTTCCACCAAAGTAGCCTATTTCTGAAAGTTCAGCAACTTTGATTTTAATCAAAAAGGAAAATAAAAGTACTGTGGACACCTCTGTTAAAGGTGCAAATGATCTGCAGGAGATTTGTTCTGGACAGATGGGACACTCTATTGGTAAATATTTGACGTAAAAATGACTTAGTTCAACAACTCATATTTTTGACATAAACTACTAAAAATCAAAATCAAAGTATCATGCAGACCTTTTATATATGTACAATTGATCTGCAAAATAAAAACTTCCTGTCTCAAATACAGTAGGATATTTGTTGTACCCTATTATTAAAAAATTGACGTGCAAAATGACTAAGTTCAACAACTGATATTTTTGACAAAAATTTTCAAAAATCAAAATCAAAGTACACTGTAAAAACAGTGTTTAGGATTTGAACACTTTTGAAACATGTTTAGGTCTAAACATGTTTAGGATTGTGTTTAAAACCTAAACACTTGTTAACTTGAACACGTTTAGGCTAAACGTGTTTAGAATTTGAACATGTTTAGATTGATAAAATCATCAATCTTTAACGATTTTACTGATATTTTCATTAAGTTATACACAATCCTAAACACCTAAACACAATCCTAAACGTGTTTAGATCTAAACATGTTTAGCTATTTCAAACGAAGAGTTATCCTTCATATAGAGGGCGCTCTAATCTTTCTTTGTTTGATTTTAAAAGTGCTAACGTGGCAATAAACAGGGATTAACCGTGTGTGTTCTTTTGAGGATGTTGCATTAAATACAGATTTATTTTAAAGGTAAGTAGAACACATTATTTTGATATTTGAAAAAGTTTAATGCTTATTGGTGTATTAATTATATCTATTATCATTTGTGTTGCTGTCATGCATCGATTTCCATTGACATGTAATTATTATGCAACTTTGTTTTAGTAAAATTTAAAGAATTTTTATGGAATGTTTCTCAGTATAATATTATTTTTCCTATACACAAGCTTTTCGATTTTAAAGGTTTTGCTAATTATTATAGCATTCACAATGTAACTATTATACTTATATACTTTCAGGTAATACTTGTGGATTGAGTCTCGATATCAGCCAGTGCAAGCATCCAAACTTGGTGCGAATGAAGAGAAGATTCTTGTCTTGAAATACTTTTATAAATGAATAAATAAATAAATAAATAAATAAATAAATAAAAACAAAACAAAATGAAAAGGTTAAACATGTTTAAAATCTAAACACGAACCTATGCTAAACATGTTTAAAACCTAAACACATTTCCATACCTAAACATGTTTAGGGCTAAACGTGTTCAAAATTCAACACAGATTATGTGTTTAGGATTGTGTTTAGGATCTAAACACCGTTTTTAGAGTGTACCATGCTCACCTTTGATATAAGTACATGTATAACTGATCTGCAAATTAAAAAATTCCTGTCTGAAATACTGTAGGACATTTGCTCCGGACAAAGGGGGTAACCTATTGTTAAAATATTGACGTAAAAATGACTAAGTTCAAAAACTGATATTTTTGACACAAATTGTCAAAAATCAAAATCAAAGTACCATGCACACCTTTGATAAATGTACAATTGATCTGCAAAATAAAAACTTCCTGTCTCAAATACTGTAGGATATCTGCTCTAGACAAAGGGAGTACCCTATTGTTAAAAATTTGAGGTAAAAATGACTAAGTTCAACAACTGATATTTTTGACATAAATTATCAAAAATCAAAATTCAAAGTACCATGCACACCTTTGATATATGCACAATTGATCTGCAAAATAAAAACATCATATCTCAAATACTGTAGGAGATTTGCATCGGACAAATGATGTACCCATTTGGCAGCCGCCAGCCATTTTCACCATTTTAATAACCGGATTTTTCCGACGGAAAACCCGTTTAAAAGACAAAATTACCCCAGTTTTAGAGCAAAATTTGTGTACTTTGGAATAAATTTATTTTACAAAAATTATACTATGATTTGCAGCAATCTTTTTTCTATAAAATGATGTATTTTGTATTAAAATCGGTAGAAAAATGTAGATCTAAAGTGTACTAAAAATGTCCTATGTTTCAAGAGAGAAATGCTAATAAATACACGACGATTTAAAGGTAAATCTGCCGCGACACGTACCGATATTGTAAGAGATGTAAATATTTCAAATCCCTGTTATGCTATTATACTAACAATGGACCACATATTATATTCCTACATAAAAGAGTTCAAATGCAAAATTTGTTCTGTCATCGTTTTTATCATACTTTGAAAGATTTGCAACTTTATTCGCAGACCAGACAAAAACTAGAGCTGTCACCGAGTAGTAGCCAGTTATGGTCAGACTCCACTAAATATTATCCATAGGCGGCAATTATAACGTTTTGTGAATTTTCATAATTACCTGAAGCTCACCTTGTGCGGCGATATGATTTTCTCAAAGCGGCACGTCTGCCAAGTAACATATCCAAACGATGACCCAACTTTAAAGTCTAATAAGAATTTTCTATCGCCTTATTTAACTGGGGTATGCAAATGACCAATTTTCCCTGTCATATCCTTGGGCATAAGTGTCATCATTTATGAGGCTTCAGTATTTTTCCCATGCAATGAGGCTGGCTGATTCAAAATGCTTGTCAATCCGGAAGTGTTTCATGATCACAAGAGCGTTTAAGAACTCGGATATTGTCAATATTGACAGTTATATCCAAAGCGAAAGTAACATGGCTTTGTTTATATAAGTACTATTTTTGACTATGCCAGCAGCTGATTGGTCATTAAGTAGAGTCTAACCTTAATAGGTCATTAAATGTTTTAAAAGTTCAATTATTGGTCTTTATCATGTAGCTTAATCACTATCCAAATAGAAAACTCAAAATAAAGATGCTCTCTGCCCCTTGAAAAAATTATATTCCTTATTTCATTCCCTGCGAAAATGTCTTGAGCAGTTCTAGAACTATTCATGAAATGTTCTTGGACAACAGTTCTTGAACTGTTCAAGAAAAATTCATGAATAGTTCGTGAACATTAAATGAGAAAATTCATGAACTAACAGCTCTTGAAACAGTTCATGAATAAATTTTCATGAACAGTTCATGAATTTTAATTCATGAACAGTTCATGAATTTTAATTCATGTAAAGTTCATGTAAAGTTCAAAATACTATTTCTTGAATAGTTCTTGAACAATTCAAGCAAAAGTTAGTTCATGAATTTTCTCGTTTAATGTTCACGAACAGTTCATGAATTTTAATTCATGTAAAGTTCATGTAAAGTTCAAAATACTATTTCTTGAATAGTTCTTGAACAATTGTACTTGAACTGTTCAAGAAAAGTTGTTAGTTCATGAATTCTCATTTAATGTTCACGAACTTCTCCAGAACTTTTCTTTAACAGTTCAAGAACTATTGTCCAAGAACATTTTATGAATAATTCATGAGAGGTAATGAACAGTTCAAAAGCTTTTGTTCTTGAATTACTCAAGAATTACGAGTTTGACATCTACAGTAAACCTTATTTACATTTATCTAGCTATGTGTCTTACCTTTTACTAGCTTCATTTACTTTTAGAGGATTGGCAGATGAAATGTATTAACCTTTCGGAAAACTACATAGTGCTAACATGTTATTGAACATAGCACATAATAGTATCCACAAAGGAAAACAAGCAAACCCATTTTCTGCTGGCATCCATCATGTCCATTGTACATATTTCTGTTTTCTTGAGCAGTATCTGACAATAGCAAACCAAAATAATCCTACTCGCAAACCGTCATCCTTGGTTGAACTGTTAGAAAGTTTGACAAATCAATACAAGCAAATCCGATCCCCCCTTTTTGTCACATGGTATCCTATAAATACAACCTACATCTGTAAATGGAGGTCAAGTTTACTAACAACTACGAGGATCCTAGAGTACCTAAGACAACTTGGCCCTATACTTTTGTTACAGACGTACGGCTGAGATTTTCAAAACGCCCCCAATATATTGGATCACCATACCCATTTATATATTTCCATTGAAAATCTGGACCCAATCAAATATTTTTATACTTATTGACTGGGTATGATTGGAATAGTAAGTTTATTGCCCCAGAGGACGTACAACTATGCTCGAGGCGTAGCCGAGGGCAAAAGTTGTATCGGGGGGACAATAAACTTACTATTCCGCGAATATACAGTCAGTAAGTGTTTTATTATACTGAAAGAAACTCCAGACAAAAAGATATGTTAATCAGGAAAAATAGTTTATGCTGATGAGGGAAAATAGTCAAAACTTTGAAAATGGAAAAATAGTAGAAATATTGTATGATCATTTGTTATAGAAAAGATACCTAAGGTATAATAATGTGATCTAGTTTTATTGTTGCAATTGCCAGTGCAAATATTGCACACTGGACACTGATTTTGCAATATATGCTACACGTAGGTGAATTTTTTGTTACAATTACTCTCAATAATTAGGATTAAATGTAACACAAACATGATTTTAATAATGGTATGCCAAATTATCTACCCATTGATATAACAGGTTGATGAAAATTGCACCCCATCGATACATTTGACTTGTCAAAAAAAGTGACCAGTTCTAGGGGTACATCTGTGTATACCAATATATAGGAAGAGACCCCCCTCCCCCCGGGTGCCAATTCAACACAAGTAATTACAAAGTATGGTTTTCACTTTAGTTCCTACTCTATTTTTTAATTAGACACACGATTTAAACAAACAAGACATTAATATTTCATGGATTTTTTACAATACAAATTTAATAATTGGTAAAAATTAATTTCAAAAACATCTGATCTTTTCGTTGCATGCCATTTTCCTGCGCATGTCCAATGCATTTGACCTTCACCAAGTTACTTTCACTTTCGTTTTGACAATGACGAATCTACTCTAGGTCCAGTTACAGTATGGAGCTATAAATGGTCCCAAAATAACGATTTGCTTATCTTCTAAGACTAGTGATCATTGCCGAGCCGCTGCACACAATGTAAACGGGTTCATAAAAAAAAGTCCAGAAATCTATTTTTGGTACTATTATATACTATTCTATTCTATAGTTGATTCTCATCATATCGTGGGTTCCATTATATCATTTCAACTGTGACGTCACGGTTGCTAAGTAGCGAAATACCACGATATTATGAGCTACCAGTATATCTTATCTGCTGGTTCACATATTCAACATTTGCATAATCACTTTGGATAATTTTTTGGTTTTATGATAAAAAATCGGGGTGGGGGGATTATCTTTCCCAAACAAAATTTTATTCTAACAAATCATAAATAAATCACTAATAAGTCATGAATAACATAGAAATACTATGATATTAATATGATTTGTTACTCACTTGTTTAACAAATCATAAAGGGCATAGTTATGCAAATTCACCTCAACTGATCTATTTCACATTTGTTAGATTGTAAATGGTTTATTTGTGATTTGTTATCTTTTTGTCACAGTAAAACTATGTTATTAGTGATTTGTTGTCTTTTTCCTAGCAGGAAACTATGTTATTACTGATTCTTTAACTTTAACTTTCTTCAAAACTATGTTATTTATGATTTGTTAACTTTACTTTTAGCTGAAACTATGTTATTAATGGTTTGTTAACTTTTTAATTGTAGAATACTATGTTATTAGTGAGATATTAACTTTGAATCTAATCTAAAAGTATGTTGTTACTGATTTGTTAACTTCTTCGATGCTGCAAAACTATGTTATTAATGATTTGTTGTAAGCAACTTTATTACTTGTTTTGAAATTTTCAACCAATCAAATTAATGATATAGGTCCCTCTGCTTTTACACAAAATTCAAATGTTGACA
>MJUU01045407.1:30143-47974 GCA_002080025.1 Modiolus philippinarum
AATAAGCTGGCTTTCTAACTTTCAAAGTCCAATTTTACACCTTAATCTGTTTCAAGACAATTAAATAAAAAGTTCCTGGTCACAAAATTTTTAAAAGCTATATTTTATCTTAAATCTTTTCACTTTTCAGGCATTACACGCCTTGTTTGTTTGTAGGGCCCTACATCTTATTATAGCAAATGATATAGTAAACTTCCAGTCGACAAACTTTCTTAAATACTGAGGGAGATTTATTTTAGCCCAATTAATTAATTCCTTTTTGATTCAACATTGTACAAATGTACTGTGTCACTATATGACTTAGTTTATTTTTCACATTGGCCATATTTTCCATGTGAAAAATAACTTAAACAAACTTTCGATAATTCCATGTGAAAATAAAACTAAGTCCTACTTCCATGACCATTTCCATGACTAAAATTTTCTAAGTTCAGCTTTCCATGCTATGCATGAAAAGTTTCCATGGAATTCCATGGAATTATTTTAAAGATTTTATTTTCCATGACAAATGGAATTCCAAGGAATATTTCTTCATTTTTCATGGTAAACACACTGCGGCACCATGGAAAATCTAGAGATGGACTGAGTTTCCAGAAATTTGGTTTTCTGCTCTCTACTTTATTGCAACCCTTCTTTAATCTCAATACTGCAGATTTATAAGACTGCAGTTACAGAAAATTCATCCTTTATTCCAGAAAAAAAACAGTCTTAGAAATCACATCCTGTTCATGAATTCATTTCTTTTGTATTTTCATGAAATGTTCAAGAACATATATTAAAAAGATTCATGAACATCATGTTCATGAAATATGATGAGTTTGTTTTCATGAACTGTTCAAGAAATGTTCTTGAACAAGTTCTTGTATCAATGTTCATGAACTCATTGAGATTGTTTTTTATGAACAGTTCAAGAATATTTCTTAAACAGTACATGTTCATGAAGTCTAGTGAGATTGTTTTCATGAACAGTTCAAGAACATTTCTTGAACAGGTTCATGAATTACAAGTTCATGAACTCAAGTGAGATTTTTTCATGAACAGTTCAACTGCTGTTCAAGAACAGGTCAAGTTGTTCAAGTACAGTTCATGAAGAGTTCATGACTTCTTGAACTTCATTTCGCAGGGGAAATGCCTGGTACTTAAGTGTTTTCAGCACTTTGAAAAATTCAAGGTTCCAATAATGGTTCAACTTGGAAAATAGAGCTTGAATGACTGTTTTACATACATCTGACTATCTTTGTGATACTTTATAGCAGATTGGTGCACTATACTATCATTAAGTTACTCCTTACAAAGAAAGCAGTCATACAAATGGTGAAAATCTGGTCATTTTAAGCCCCCTCCCCCATTTGCAGCATGTGTTTCTGAGGTCAAATTCTGTTCATACAATTCACTCAAAATATATATAACTGATACCAAATGATCATCATGTGCAAAATAAAGGTAAAACAAACCCAAGAAAGTGAATAGAGATTGTTCATAATATTTTGTTGTCCAACAAAATACAATTAAGTGTAAAATTTGTTGAAAATTCAGTCTTTACTTATCATGGGGACAGTATGAAAGTGTGTCCGAAATTTCTAAAACTGCATGCAGCTGCTAAATTCTTCCTGTTTTAGCTCACTAGTCTAATTCATTATGCAATTCAAAGCATCATAGTTGTGAAAAATATAAGCAACTATGAATAAAATTGCAATTTATTGTAAAAATTGGATGTGAAATTAGTAAAAATCTCATTTTGTGACATGACGCAACATAAAATGGCACTCAGAATGAGCTTTGGAGCTTTTCAACTCTCAGATTTGTGTTTAATAGGTTCATTCAGTATGTTTACTACAAATATAAATAAAATTCAAGTTAAAAAAATATATAATGTTGAAAAAAAGGGATTTTATATGGGGCTCTATCGTTCGAGTTAGCGATATATGTCGAAATATAAGAAAACATTAATTTAACATTTTCAAGCATTTTCTGGATAAAATCATAACTTTTCATGCATATATAACTTGCATTTCATCTATTCTAACTAATTTAGTATATCTACATCCTTTAACCTTGGTAAAAGTCTAGCTAGGGGCTTGTGAAATGGGAAATTCTTTAAATTTTGTGAAATATTACGTAATATCTGAACAGGTCTGTAATTTGATACCAGTTGATCTTAGGTGCAAAATATACCTTTATTTTCTGTAACCTACACATATTTCACCCATTGAAACATAAAGTCACTTACTGGCAAAAATTTTATTTCCCCTCAATTTTCAGCTTAAGGTCAGACTCCACTAAATATTTTCCATAGGCGGCCATTATTACGTTTTGTGAATTTTCATAATTACCTGAAGTTCACCTTGTGCGGCGATATGATTTTCTCAAAGTAGCACGTTTGCCAAGTAACATATCCAAACGATGACCCAACTTTAAAGTCTAATAAGAAATTTCTATCGCCTCATTTAACTGGGGTATGCAAATGACAAATTTTCCCTTTCATATCCTTGGGCATACCTGTCATCATTAATGAGGCTTCAGTATTTTTCCCATGCAATGAGGCTGGCTGATTCAAAATGCTTGTCAATCAGGAAGTGTTTCATGATCACAAGAGCATTTAAGAACTCGGATATTGTCAATATTGACAGTTATATCCAAAGCGAAAGTAGCATGGCTTTGTTTATATAAGTACTATTTTTGACTATGCCAGCAGCTGATTGGTCATTTAGTAGAGTCTAACCTTATGCACCCTGCTAATTGAATCCTGAATCAATATAGTAAGTGCAAATCTAAGTGTGTATTGACACAATAGAGGTGTGGACACAGTACAAGTGTGGACACAATACAAGTATGAACACTATGATAAGTTCAAAACACCAAAGTTGCAATAACTTTTTCAAAATTTGAGAATACCATGTGCATAGATTCCTGAGGTACTACACATTCGGACAAAATTTGAAAAAAGATATTCTAAAGAGGGTCTGAGATTGCCTCTGGACAAAAATTTTCCATATGGGTATTTAAGTACAAAAATATTGAAGTAGCCGTAAATATTTCAAAATTTAATGAATCAACCTGCAAATACCGGGTGCACATATTTATATATAATAATGAACATTTTGACAGAATCTGAAAATATATTCAAAAGACTTTCCGAGGTAATCTTCGGACATATCTTTTCAGTAAATTCTAAGTTGGAAAATCCAATAAATGCTCTAACTTTTAAAAAAAAATCAATGAATTAATCTGAAAATATGAGATACAAGTTCTTATGGTTACTAACATGCATAAAACATTTGATTTAGAAATATTGAAGGGTTTCTGAGATAAGCTCCGGACAAAAAAGTCTACGGACAAACGGACGGACGGACAGACGGACAAGGTGATTCCAATATACCCCCAACTTCGTTGCGGGGGGTATAAAAATCAAAATTTTGCAGAGGGTTTCATTATATTAGCACATTCAACAACTCTACAAAGATTAAAGTGAACTGTCCAAAGGGTAGTCAATTTAGAGAAAAACATTTGGAATGAACAACAGAGGGACAGGCGGACAGATAGACACTTGGATGGGAGTATACCATAATACATTCATCATTAGACATGCACATAAAAAGGATAAAATTTTGCAAAAGCACCTTTGTTTTTCATAATCAAGGAAATTACAGGTATCTGTTTCATTAATGGACTCAATACTAGATATTGGGCCTACAGCAACTTGAGATCTTAAGGTCTGCTAGTCTAAAACTAGAGGCTCAGAGACTGAGCCTCTATCGCTCACCTGAAAAAATGCCTCTACGATGTGCATGACCAAAAAAGATGTATTTTACCAATGAGGTCTAATGTTAAGCTACGTTCTCCATTGGCACAAATGTTTTTTGTCTGATCCTATTGAAATGGGTAATCTTTGCAAAGGACCTTTAATTCATCATTCCAATACAGTTTAGTTTTTGATTAGTTTCAGAGAAGATAATGAAAAGTATGGTTTTCACATACCTGGCTACGACGTTAAACTATGTTCTGCATTGGAGGCCATGATTTTATCGGATCGAAATGAAATGAGTAATTTTTGTAAAGAACCTTCCATACATCACTCCTGTAAAGTTTGGTTGAATTTGCTCCAGCAGTTTCAGAGGAAAAGATAAAAATGTAACTTTTCCAATAAGGTCCAATGTTAAACCTAAGTTAAAATTATTAAATCTAAGTTCTGCGCTGGCGGCCATTTTTTTTTTGTCAGATTGAAATAAAATCAGCAATCTTTGTAAAGGACCCTTGGTACATCATTCCTGTACAGATTGGTTGAATTTTCTTAAGTCCTTTCAGAGGAGAACATGGAAATGTGATTTTCCAATAGCGATCCAATGTTAAACCTAAGTTCCGTGCTTGCTGCCATGTTTTTTATCAGATCTGAATGTAATGAGCAATCTTTGTTAAGGACGTTTAGTACATAATTCCTCCTAAGTTTGGTTGAATTTGCTTCAATGATTTCAGAGGAGAAGATGAATATGTGAGTTTTCCCAAAGGGGCCAATGTTAAACCTAAGTTCCACATGGCGGCCATTCTTTTTATCGAATCGGATAGAAATGAGCAATCTTTGTAAAGGACCTTCCATACATCATTCCTGTAAAGTTAGGTTGAATTTGTTTCAGCTGTTTCAGAACAGAAAATGAAAATGTGATTTTCCCATAGGGTCAAATGTTAATCCATGTTCCGTGCTAGCGGCCATGTTTTAAGGTCAGATCGGAACGAAATGACTAATCTTTGTTAAGGACCTTTAGTACATCATTTCTGTAAAGTTTGGTTGAATTTGCTTCAGTGATTTCAGAGCAGAAGATTAAAATGTGATTTTTCCCATAGGGTCCAATGTTAATCCTATGTTCCGCCCTGGCGGCCATGTTTTTTATCGGATGGGATCGAAATGAGCAATCTTTGTAAAGGACCTTGCAAACATCATTCCTGTAAAGTTTGGTTGGATTTGCTTCAGTTGTTTCAGAGGAGAAGATGAAAATGTGAAAAGTTAACAGAAGACAGACGACGACGCCAAGAGATGGCAATAGCTCATACTGACCCTTTGGGTCAGGTGAGCTAAAAGGCATAAATCAAGTGGTGGTTATAACCTGTAGTATTATCAAACACTCACACTTGATTTTGTATTGATTATCAATAACAGTACTTAACATAATTGAGTATGTAGAGTACAGTTATATGTGTGAATTCAGTAACTCAGTAATCAACAAATGGATGTGTTTTTTTTAAGTTTTATTTATATTGATAACAAATAAGAAGCACTCAAGTATATGCGTAAGGAGTAACAAAAATAACTGATGTAGTATTCAATTAATCCCCCATTAATCTTTTTAATATCAATTTATTATTAACTGATAACACACATCTGTAAATAAAGTCGTTTCATACAAATTTTACTGTCAGAGTAAAAGCACAGCAACCTGACAAATATTTTGTTAGTCATATGGTTTTTAAAAAGGGTCTTACAAAGCTACATTAATGAGATATCCAAAACTATTCAAAGTGTTACTGAAAAAAAAGTTAAGAAACAAAGAAAGGAGTCTTGGCAGGTTATACAATGTGTCACTCAAGACCAAAAAAATTATAAAGTCTGATGGAATATTTTGAAAATACTACATCAGCAAATGAACATTGAATTTCATTACATATATTATCATGATATAAAATGATAAAATTAGTACATGAATTTTAAACCTGGCGATCATAAATCTATTAATACAAAATCAAAACAGATGAGTTTCACTCAACATGATCTCAAATATTTATAAATGTTTTAAAAATCTTTCTATTCTTACATGACTAATATAATATAATGTAATTCAAGATTTTTCTTCAAGTCAATCTACACAAGGAAAAATCTGGTTTTTTTTCTTTTGTTTTTGTTTTTGTTATTTTTTGACTAACTGGTTTTTGCAACATTAAATGCTCATATAAATAAATATATATGCAAGTCTTAAAGGTATCTTTAGGCCTTTTAGAAAAATAGGTTGTATTCTCATCACCAGCTAACTCAGTTTTATAAAATTTTTAAAATATGTAATTTGATTATTGTCATTTTTACTTTTTAAAATAAATAATAAAAATAATATGAAATTTGCATTCCCTGGCTTGGGTTTATTCTAAAGAATAGGTTAGAATATAAGACCTTTTTTAATAAAGGTCTGATCTTAACAACAAAGAGGTATGGCCACTTTCTCCTGAACTTTTTTTCCATCAGCAAATACTAGTTTGTGAATGCATAAAAAATTCTTTAAAATGGTTGTAACAGGCCATCTGTTATGTACACTGTCATGATTATATCAATTCAAATGCAGTCAATAAACTTGCATGAGAATCCATTCTAACGGAGCTTGATGAATTTTGTCAGTTTTCGCTAAAATTTGCTGCATAGCACCAGTCCAAAACCCTACTAAACAACTCTGGAAAGGAAAATGTTTATACACTTGAACAAAAAATTGGTTCTGGTTCTCAATGTCCTATTAGGAGTAATATCTTGCCAAACACTGTAAAATATTTTAGATAGACTTAAAAGGCTATTTACAGACATATCTTATAATTAGTATGTTAAGAAAACATTAGAGTGGAATATATTAATTTTATTACTAGGAGGTAAATGCACCAGAGACCACTTAACATGATTTTTTACAACATTTTTACATATTTTGAAAATTGTTCAACATGGGAACAGAATTCACCTTTTCTCGAGTGTGACACATGCATTCAATATATAAACTAGGGGTTCAGGGACTGATCCTGAATTGCCCACCTGACAAAATGCCTCTAAAGTAAGCCATGTCTATGCTGATGACCAAAAATGATGTTTTTCCTTTAGTGTCTAATGTTAAGCTATAGTTTAGGTGATTTGGTTTCAATGGTTTCAGAGAAGATCATCAAAATATGAATTTCCCTCAGGGTCCAATGTTAAACTTGGCTCCATGCTGGCTGTAATGTTTTGTGTCAGATCCGACAAAAATTAGCAATCTTTGTGAAGGACCTTCCAAACATCATTCCAATTCAGTTTGGTTAAATTTGCTTCAATAATTTCATAGTAGATGGTGAAAATGATTAATTTCCCATAGGGTCCAATGTTAATCTATGTTATGAGCATACTACGATGTTTTTTTTTTTAATTTGAACGAAATAAGCTATCTTTGTAATGGACCTTCCATACACCATTCTTGCAAGATTTGGTTTGATTTTGTTTCGGTGGTTTCAGAGAAAAGATGAAAATGTGATTTTTTGCATAGGGTCCATGTTAAACCTATGTTCCGTGCCGGCTGCCATGTTTTTTGTTGGACTGGAACAAAATGGGCAATCTTTGTATTGGACCTTCAATTCATCATTCCTGTATACTTTGGTTGAATTTGCTTCAGTGGTTTCATAGGAGAAGATGAAAGTAGGAATTGTTCCATAGGGGGCATGTTAAACTTAACTACTGTCCTGGCAGCAATGTTTTTGCCGGATCTAAAAAAAAAGAACAATCTATGTGTCAAGTCTGGTAGAATTTGCTTCAATGGTTTCAGATGAGAAGATGAAAATGTGATTTTTCCCATAGGTTCCAATGCTAAACCTTAGTTCTGTGCTTGTAGCAATTTTTTTTGTCAGATAAGAACAAAATTAGCATTCTATGTGAAGAACCTTCTGTAAATCATTCCTATAAAGTTTATTTGAATTCGCTTAAGTGGTCTTAGAGGAGAAGAGAAATATGTAATTTTTCCCATAGGCTCCAATGTTGAACCTAAGTTTTGTGCTGGCGGCCATGTTTTTTGTCACATCCATACAAAATGAGCAATCTTTGCAAAGGACCTTGAATACATCATACCCGTCAAGTTTGGTTGCATTTGATTCAATAGTTTCAGAGGAGTTAATGAAAATGTGAAAAACTCATGGACGAACTGACTGATGGACAGATGATGGACCCCAAGTGATGGCCATAGCTGACACTGACCCTTCAGGTCAGGTGAGCTGATAAAGGTGATCATCATCTATTTTTCCCAGTTCAATAATGAATATCTTATTGAAACAATTTCTTATCACTTAAGGATGTCAGAATACAGTCACAAGTGTCGTTGTTAACATCTTAGTAAAAATCTTGTCATACATGTACTGTAAACAATCTAATACAAATGTAGAATAAAAATGTCATGATTGCTAAGTAGGTTCAAACTCATGATGGAACAAATTCTAGCATTGGTTAGATTATTTTTTTTGTTCAGAACACATTATGCTATAATGATATTTATCATAGTTGTAAAGTCTTAATATAAAATCATATTTATTAAGACTGTCATGGTATATAAATAAAAGTTTTCTGATTGACATCTTATAAAATTTTACAACTATTAAAATGCTTATTTCAAAATCCCTTTGTGTTAACTATACACTCAAATGCGTTCTAAAATAAATATGTGTAGTATATGCATTTGTATATTTAAAACTTGTAGCCACGAAAAAAAATATTGTAAAGTCTATACCATTACATATTACATAATGATAATTTTTATTGAAAATTTTAAGCTGCACCAAGTTAGTCAAGCTTAAAAAATCTCAAATGGCTGTTCTATTTAAGTGAACCTGGAATGCATTTTTTTTTGTATTGGGGTGGGGTGAAACATGTTAGTAGGAACAAGAGCTGTCGCCGAATGGCAGCCAAATATACCCCCCGCTCATTAAACCTTGAATCACTATGGTAAGTGCAAATTTAAGTTGGTGTGAACACAATACAGGTGTGGACACAAAACAAGTATGGACACAATGATATAATCTTCAAGAAAGAACTTTTCACAAGTGTTCCAATTAAAATACTCTGTCAAAATCAAACAAATATAAAATTCACCCTTTTTTAGACTATTTGACATTTTACATGGAAATCATAAGCCTTAGAGAAATTTCATTACAACACTTTTAAAGAGGATTACAATGAAAAAAGTGTGTCTCTCCAACAGTTTGATTTCACAATATCTACACTTTTAAATTATTTCTTTGAAAAAGATCATTGCAGAAGGAATCAATGTAAGTCACAGTCACATTATCTCCCCTTCCTGGTTTCGTACAATAATTACATTCCTCCATGCACATCTTCATATAGTGTCCCTCCTTTGTCTAAAGTTTCATTTAAATCCTTCCAGTGGTTTAAGAGGAGTTGTACTTATGAGGAAACCCATACATGTAGGGAATCAATGAAAAGTCAAAGTCGAATTATCTCCACTTCCTGGTTTCCATACAGTGTTATTCCTTTGTGTAAAGTTTCATTAAACTCCTTCAAGTGTTTTAAGAGGAGTTGCGCTTACAAGGAAACCCATATATAGGAATCAATGAAAAGTCAAAGTCGAATTATCTCCCCTCCCTGGTTTACGACAGTAATTATTTTTCTTCATGCACATCTATGTACAGTGTTATTCCTTTGTCTAAAGTTTCATCAAAATCCTTGGAGTGGTTTAAGAGGTGTTGCGCTTACAAAGTAACCTTACATAGGGAATCAACGAAAAGTCAAAGTCAAATAAACCCCCCTTCCTGGTTTCCGACAATAATTATATTCCTTCATGCACATCTCCATATAGTGTCCTTCCTTAGTGTAAAGTTTCAACAAAATCCTTCAAGTGGGTTAAGAGGAGTTGCGCTTACGAGGTTACCCCTACATAGGGAATCAACGAAAAGTCAAAGTTGAATTATCTCCCCTTTCTGGTTTAGGACAAAATTATATTCCTTCATGAACATCTCCATATAATGCTCTTCCTTTGTGTAAAGTCTATCAAAAGCCTTCAAGTGGTTTAAGAGGAGTTGCGCTTACGAGAAGTGTGGACAGACGGACAGACAGACAGACTGACAGGGTGATTCATATATACCCCCCAAACTTTGTTTGGGGGGGGGGGTTATAATAAGAAATCTATTGATGGCGGGTCTTATATTAGTAGCATACCCCATCATCAGGTATCATTTAATGAAACAGCACCAAACCAGTTCTCTAAAATTATATTACATATCCAAAAAAGAAATCCTATGAGGAATGAAAAATTAACGCTTTACCCATGAGTATCTCTACAATTGCCTTTTTTATCAGTCACTTAAATGCTTGTAATGTCTTCAAAAAAAGAAGGTGCATTTCAACAGAAAAACTAATTGTGTTAGCTGTGGGTATAGTGATCCCACAGAGTGTTCATCGTTAATTTGACAACCTTCATTAACTCTCATTCATATCAACTCTATATTCAAAACTCAAGATAGTGATAGCCAGGTGAACTGAAAAAAACATAGATTAATGAAATGTCACTATGAAACTTTGTTGATGTTGATTCATGAGGGTATTAAAGGATGAAAACATATATAAATCACTGCATGTATAATTCATGGATATACATTGTATTATATGTAAGAATCCAGAGGAAGCATTATTCACATAAGAAGGGAGATCATTCATACAAAGTTGGCAAAATATGTTAGATTATACACCATTTTTAGTATGTGAGATGATTCCTCTAAAAAAAAAACAGAAAAAAAACATTATTTATGGAAAAAGCTACCTATGTTATGAAAAGTTGATGAAATGAAGTATGATTTTAGTCAATAATTTACGTTTTCAAATAAAAAAGCAGACAAAAAAATTTATACCTGCTTCACATCAAACTCATGGTTTAAAATAAGACTTTTCCATTGCATGAAGTTGTTAGGTTAGATTTACACCTAAATTAACTTTTATTACCTACGACAATTTCAAGGTAAATATTATCATCAGAGGCAACATCAAGCATGGCAATTTTTCATATAGAGTGTTAATCACCCAAAAATGTTATTCAAGGGTAATATGCTATTTTTATAATTAAAGTTAAAATGCTTTTCAAATTATTTAGTCAGCAAATTTGGTCTCAATTTAATTTTTTGGATCAGAATTATAATAATAAACATAAAGGTTTGTTCTTTTACATAAAAATACAATTCATTTTGATTAAGGATGTAGTAAGGTGAGGTTTTTGCAATTTGTAAAAGTCATTCGGATTTCTCTGATTTTATCCAGTATTACTATGCAAAATATTTTGTCCCATTACACCCAATTCTCTAGTCATCCAAGTCATCAGCAGCTCATTTAAAGTCAGTAAGCAAAACTTCACTAGATTGTAGATTCTCCTTCCATGTAAAACAAATCAATATTGTGTCCAATCTATACTAAGGTAAAAGTCCAAGAGAGCCTTTCCCGCCATTTTTTAAAAAGTGAAATATCTTGAAAACAAGGCTCATAACCTGTCAATATTTTTAGCCTTTTTTATTCCTTTAACAATGCTCTTTCCATTTAGGGTATCAATTTAAAATCGTAGATTTATTTAATTTCACCTTACTACATCCTTAAATCACAAAGTACACAAATGTAAGCTGTATTGTATTCTAATACAGCCATACCTGCCAACTTTTGAAGTCTCAACCCAAAAGAGAACCCAAAGAATACAATAAAAACAGAGGGCCTTCAAATCCATTTTCCTGTTGCTTTCTGGCATCTTCATGACTTTACATTTATCATGCAATAACCAAATTAGTGTTTTGTTTAGAAAGGGAAATATATGTGTAATTACTCTTTGAAAAATTAAGATTTCATGCTCTCATGGAGGAAATGCCCAAGATAGGGATAGTTGGCAGGAATGTACATCATATAAGTTAAATTTACATATTCATTTGAAAAAATACAAATATAGATCTTTTATACAATAATTAATTATATATTATTTATAATATTATATACTATATATATTCTATTGTAATGTATATACAAAACTATAAAAAATACAATCAGAATTTAGGAAAGAGATTATACTGACAATACATTAATAAGCCATATTAAAAAAACATCCGTGATTCTCATCCCCTTCTGCCTGTTTTTTTTCAACTTACTTCAAATGTTTTTATTTTTATTTTTTTGCCCATTTATGGTCATTTTCTTAATAATTTTCATCATTTTTCAAAATAAATGATAAAAATTTACTCACCATCCTCGAATTTACCAAAAAAAGTTGGATAAGAATCTTGGAATTTGTTTATAATGGCCTCATCATAATTCTTAACAGTTAAAATGGTACTTAAGGTAGTACGGGAGTTTAAAATTTTGCATTATTCTTGCGCATTTGACAAAAATTCGAATTTACTATGGGAATGTTGGCGTTATGTTTTTCAATGTCTTGTAATTGCTAAATTTGATCAAATATGCCACTTTAATTACTAATAGGTAACCATAAAGGATATTGAATTTTTAGTAAATTCCTGTTCTATTAAGGGGAGATAATTGGCATAAAAATCAGTTTTTTGCAATTTATTAAAAAATAAGTTCGGTGACCCCCAATTTTTTTTATGGAAATAGAAAGACAGTATATTAGCTGATCATTTACCAAATAAGAAAAAAAATCTATCTGATGTAACTAAAACAAATTAAAATTTGGTTAAAAAATCGCTAATTTTCCCTATTATTTCAACCAAAACAGCTGATTTTTACATGACAGATTTCATTTTTATATGGCTGGTGACCCCCAATTTTTATTTTATTTTTTGTATACTCTAGTAATAAAGTGTAAGTCATGAAAATATCAGAAAATTCTATCTGAAAGTTTTTAGACCCCGTACCACCTTAATGAAATTTACAGTGACATGCTTAATTTCAAATATTAAGAATGATAAAAAAACAGCTGTCTTCAATGCAGGGAGATAACCAGGAAACACAAATGTGTTCTTTTGTTCAAATGCTTCATTCATATGTAAATGAAAAAAAAAAAACATTAGGGAATAAAAAATTCTATAAAATCATTTAAATATGAAATTAAATGTAATTACTATGCCTAATGAAAGACTGTCATCAATCTTCTGGTCTGTCATCTTCTGAAAACTTAAGTAAAATTACATACATGCGCATGTAGTAATGTGCAATGTTTGGTCTTTGACATGAATGAAAAGTGTACAAAGTAAATCACAACATAAATACACAAACTAAACAAAATAAGTTGAAAATGAAACAAGTAATATAATCATTTTTTAAATGTTCACAAGTCGGTAAACAGGAAATAGATGCCTGACAGACCTGAATTCAATAAGCGCAATATAGAACCCCATACTAAAGTCACATACAAAGTTTAAAATGGCTTTGATTTGTAGCTGCTGAGAAAAGTGTTACGAAAATTTTTACTATTGACAGTACTTGTTGAAAAATATTCCATGTCGGTATACAGGAAGTAGATGTCCCACAGACCTGAATTTGATAAGCGCAATATAGAACTGCATACTAAAGTCACATACAAAATTTCAAATGACTGTGATTTGTAGTTGCTGACAAAAGTGTTATAGTGGGACAGACAACAAAGACGACGACGCCGCAAGACGACTAAAGTGATCCCTATATGTCGCCACACACTACGTAAGCAGGCGACACAATAATTCTGACATTACTGCTTTGTAATCTCCTATGAGAAAGGAGTACATAAGGTAAGGGCCTTATTTGGATTAAATTAGACAAAGCAAGACAAATTTACGTATTCAGTCTAACTCTTTATATGTATTTTCAAATTCAGACTATATTAAGATCCAAAGTCATTTTTTAACCTTTATCCTGTCATTAAATAGTGAATTCAAAAGGTGGATGTTTTGGCAAATCTATATGAAACTAGAAAAACTGTGAGCAAATACCACCCCACAACCCCATTTGATTCTTGAAATTAAAAATCAATCAAATCAAACTCTGAAATAGGAGGTGCACATCTACATTATGTCAAAAAGTCGGTGTTAAAGTTTTATGAAAATCTAATTATTGGTTCAGGAGGAGTAGCGGATAAGAGATGGGTACCCACTGGTAATGTAATGGCTAAGTCCATGTTTTGCTATGGAAAACTCCAAAAATCAATCAAATCAAATTCTAAAATAGAAGGTGCACATCTACATTATGTCATAAACACTGTGTTAAAGTTTCATGAAAATCTATTCAATGGTTAAGGAGGAGTAACGGACAAGAGATGGGTGACCACTAGTATTGTAATGGAATGTTTTGCTATGTGAAACCCCCTCCCCCCAAAAAAAACCCAGTAAAATCAACTTCTGAAATATAAGGTGCACATCTACATTATGCCATAAAAACTGTGTACAAGTTTCATGAAAATCTATTCAGTGGTTCAGGAGAAGTAGTAGATAAGAGATGGGTACCCAGTATCAATGTAATGGCTTCGTCCATGTTTTGGCTTTTGCTATGGGAAACCCCCAAAAATCAATCAAATCAAATTCAAAATAGGAGGTGCACATCTACACCCCCACCATACTACAATAAAAGGCTACGCCGAGCGCAGCATGATAAGACCGCAGCATGTCGACCACTGAAATTTGAACAAGTGAAATTGAAAGTGAGTGTGGACATACTAAAGAGCTTGACACAATAATTGCATTGACACAATAAGGGAATTGACCCAGTAATTAGCTGGACACAAACTAGGCAAAATGAAAATTAGCCCTTACGACTCCTTATGGTTCCTCTTTGACTCCTGATAGCTCGAAAACAGTAAGAGCTACACCAAATCCATTGACATACTAATGAAAGCTTATATCAAGTAGAATCCTAGAACAAGATGTGTTTGTGAAACACTACATATGCCCCCAGATTCCATTTTTTACCCCTTTTTGACCCCTATGACCTTGACCTTTGACCTAATTTTTTTGAATATTTATGTTCCTCTTTACTAGACCTATACACTTGCCAAGTATCAAAAGTCTACCTTATATAGTTCAAAAGTTATAGCCAAGGTTAAAGTTTTGGACGCACAGACAAACAGACAGACAGACTGACAGGACAAAAACAATATGCCCCCCGATCCTCGATCTGGGGGCATAAAAAAAATCCCATCGAAATCCGACGAAAAATAAAAATTTCATGTAATCTGCAAGTTTCCAGTTTTGGCCCCTTCGACCCCTTATAGCTCGAAAACGGTAATAGCTACGACAAATCCGTTGCATATTACTGAAAGCTTATATCAAGAGTAATCTAAAGAAAAAAATCCCATCAAAATCCGATGAAAAATAAAAATTTTAGGTAATCTGCAAATTAGAAATTTGGTGCCGTTTGGCCCCTCATAGCTAGGTAAGAAAACAAGTTACCGAAAATCTAAAAGCAGAGTGCTGTGTTAATTTTTCATAAGCTAACCATTGAAAAAACTGTATCAGAATCGGACAAAAAATAAAAAAAATAATTTTTTTGGATTCGCCCCTTTTAGGCCTTATTTATCTCGGGAACGGTACATGCTACGTGAAATCCGTTGGCAAACCACTGCTTGGAAATTTCCTCAGCAGCACACTGAAAGAAATCCCATCAAAATCCGATTAATAATAATGATTCTATAGACAAATATGTGAAAAAACCAATTTAACCCTTTTTGGCCCCCTTTTTAAATATGGGTGGGGTCACAATGACCAAAACTACTGCAAGTCTTCCTTTTGTACCAAAGAACATTATGTTAAAATTTCATAAGGATTGATCTACTGTAACAAAAGTTATTGACCAAAAAACAAAAGTGTCTACAGACGACGACGACAACAACGACAGCACCATACCAATATACAACCGCAAAAGTTTTTGCGGTCGTATAAAATTCGGAATGCGGAAGACTCTGTCAAACGCGGAGCTGGACAAAGTAGCCAGGGAAAAAGTAAGGTCCATTATTTTATTACATTCTTCTCAATGACGCATAACTTTCTAATGTCCAATAGGAGGTGCACATCTACATTATGTCACTAAGACTGTGTTAAAATTTCATGAAAATCTTTTCACTCGTTCAGGAGGAGTAGCAGATAAGAGATGGGTACCCTCAGGTGTAACAGACGGAGAGAAAGGCAGACAGAAGGATGGAAGGACGGACAACCCCATCACTATATACCCCTCCACTTTTCAAGCGGGGGTGTAAAAAGCAAACTATGAGGAACATTCATATATCATGTTATATTAAGTCCCACAGTTCAGGTCACTTAAGTCACAAAGTTTGCCTTATGTCTCTACCTTTGTGCTTATGTGTGTAATATTTCACGAAAGGATATGGAGTAAATGAACATGAGACCATAACACATATGTTAACTCCAACTGCAATAATTTAAATGAGCTGTATGGCCATTTCGGAAATTTATTCCTCATCAGCAGCACTAGAACCCAAATAAAGGAAATCCATAATTTCAAAAAATGTTAAAATGCATGAAACCAAACGAAATCCGAATAATCAGTAAGAATCTATTAAGAATCAATATCTCTTGTTACACTTGAATGCATTCAAGTTAAATTGTGTTCAGCTGGCTGTTAACTGGTGGGTGTCCTATAATTCAAGACCTTGGAGCTTTTTAAATCACTAATCCATCAATGCCTATCTGACTTTTTAATTTGAAGCCTTGTTCTAATCTGGTCTTACAATATTAAAATTTTCATACACTTATTTTAATGGTAATTCACTTTCAGTTGAAAAATAATATTTGATGTTTTGATTATTATACATATTAACATTGATTAAGGGAGTATGAGCATAGATTTCAGGAGCATTCGATATCCTCGGGTTTTATCCATTCAAACAGTATTAATTGTATTTGCACATGGATCATATTTTATTGGTCATAGGTCACAGTAATATGCATAAAATAGACAGACTATAAAATTTAATCAACTTCCAATTATATTTTCATATATTTAAAGGCCTATAAACATCTTATGCAAATTGAAGGAAAACTCTAGAGAGAACTGTTTCCTGCCAAAATTTTGACGTCTTATATCTCAAAATTCTTACATGGATTTTCAAAATTTTTTGCACAAGTTGTTCCATTGGCAGTGGTCTTCAAAAGAAAAGGTCAGAATTTTAATTCTAATTACATAATTTCTGACACTCGCACTCCCTTAATCCTTTTTACAGAAGATACACATGTTTCTATTATATTTTTGTGATTACATGTTATCCTTTTTTAGCACAGAAATATACTGTCTCAAAATTCTTACATGGATTTTCAAAATTTTTGGCACAATGTTCCATTGGCAGTGGCCTTCAAAAGAAAAGTTCAGAATTTTATTTCTAATTAGTACATAATTTCTGACACTTGTACTCCCTTAATCCTTTTGACAGAAGATAAACATGTTTGTATTCTATTTTTGTGATTACATGTTATCCTTTTTTAGCACAGAAATATACTAAACCTTTTTTTGCATTATAAATATGCCTATTTGGCTGCTATGAATTCCATGAGGGCTATTCCAGTAAAAATTCCCACAAGGGGGGGGTGGAACGCCATTTATTTCTATACCCCACCAAGGGAAAAAATTCAAATATATAATTAAACTTTTAGGATACAATAGAAATTCACCAACCACCAACAGAAATAAGGGGGCATAAAAAAATTCACTGGTTTTAAATGGCATAGCCCTGAGCCTGCCTAATACAAGTGTTGCATTGAAGTGACTATCTTACTTAAACAAGTGGAAAAACAATACTACCATTATGATGAACCATCTTTTTGCTTTGCTGGAATATGAAAAGTCTTGGAAACAACTACATTTAATTGTTTATTACCAATTTAGAATGCCATAAAATAGCATGTAAAGAAACATTTCAGATGGATCAAGGCCAGATTTCTAAAGGCTAGACCAACATGAAGGAGGACTGTTTTTTAAAAGGCTACATAATTCAAAATCAGTCTCCTACACTGACGAACAATG
Source organism: Modiolus philippinarum (assembly GCA_002080025.1). Taxonomy (NCBI): domain Eukaryota; kingdom Metazoa; phylum Mollusca; class Bivalvia; order Mytilida; family Modiolidae; genus Modiolus; species Modiolus philippinarum. The sequence goes on from MJUU01045407.1 coordinate 47,842, forward strand.
ACATGTATATACAATTTACACTCAGGAAAATTTTGAAAATAATGTTTTGTTAGAGTATGAACTTTGTACCCCTTGGCTACATGATAATCTAGATGTTGTCGGAAACGACAGCTATCCCCACACTCCCTGTTTG
>MJUU01045409.1:5795-24899 GCA_002080025.1 Modiolus philippinarum
ATATATATATATATATATATATATATATGCGTCTAATGTCAAAAACCAACCGAGTTTGATTCTTAATTCCCAAAACTCAGCTAAGAGGTGGAATAAGCTCCAAGGATTTTCTTGATGAAGAAAATACTTGTCGTGTAAAAAATTCATATATAACGTCTAAAAACAACGACAAAGTTGGAAATCTTATATGTTCCTCAGGATAAGCATGTAAATCTGCTTATACAGGTCTTGAAAAATAAATTATATGCGTCTAATGTCAAAGACCAACCGAGTTAAAGCCTTACAATTAATCTTTCCACTGAGGAATTTCACAATTACAATTTGAGTGACACGCAACACTACATTTGAATTTCACTGTTGCAGATAGGCCTATTTCGATGAATTTACATCTCGTCAGTGCAACTCTGATCTAAAAATTGGAAAACCGCTGCCGAAAAATGACTCGCTTGGAAGGATGTACAAGACTGGAGATTGGTTGGTAAATTTCCCGTCCCTAGCCATTTAGCCCCATGATTGATGGATCTTGCTGGAGCAGCCGGGAGAAGAAAGAAAGGAAAAAAATCCAAAGTTCCATATTAAATGTCTACTCTTCTCTACTCTATGAAATGAAATAAAATAAATAACCAGTGAGAAAACACAAACCAAAACAGAAACTGACGAGTCTTTGTGTGTCATCCAAAAGATGGGCAGGATTAGTTGACGTTTTTTTCTCAATCGATAATTCCCAAAACTCAGCTAAGAGGTGGAATAAGCTCCAAGGATCTTCTTGATGAAGAAAATACTAGTCGTGTAAAAAGTTCATATATAACGTCTAAAAACAACGACAAACTTTGAAATCGTAAACGATCTTATAAGATTTCCAAGTTCGGCGTTGTTTTTAGACGTTATACATATATACTGTCCGTAGGAAATCTTGGCATCATAAAATAGTGAGATGTGGGCTCTATAAACACGTGTTTAGAATAACATCTGGAAATTATAAAAATAATAAATGCCAAAATTGAAAGTTTGATTGAATATCAATATGAAAAATTCACTCATGAAAAAGTACACTTTAACTGAAATATACATAGAACATGCATTAGCATATATTGTTACGAATCAATGTATAAATTCAGTCTCTTTGTGGCAAAATATCAAGTCTGCTAGTATAGGGGCTAGTTTCCAATAGGTGTACGAATTTGCAACTGAAAAAAGTCTCTCTTAATCTGACAAACATGTAACATTTTTGAAATCGTGGATTTTCTATGTTTGAGATCTTGTGCTGCTGATGAGGATTAAATTTCCGAAATGGCCATACAGCTCATTCTAATAAATTGCAGTTGGAATTAACATACGTGTTATGGTCTCATGTTCATTTATTCCATACCCCTTCGTTTATTATTGAATAAAACTCAATAAAATCAAACATTCATTATAGTTTTGTTTAAGCTTTTTAATCAAAAGCAACGCATTTATTTGAATGATGCACAAAACGCCAAATATACTTGCTGAAAATCATTTTTTGTCGAAATCTATGAGTTGAGTTTTGCATAGAATATAAAATATGAGAAAAAACAGAAGCGAAAAATATAGAAGCTAGTGGCCATATTCAATGTATATTAAACAAATATAAATGACATAAACACACTGAATCAACTATTCGTTTCTATAACGTGCGATATCTGAATTCAACAAACTATTGTTCAAGACTAAGGAGTATCTCCTTCTCGCATAGCTCTGTCCTTAGCTGATTTTGGCTTTAAAATTAAGGTCATTTTGATAATTTGTTCTCTAACAGCTTTTACACATATTTCGTTATATGGGTTCCCAAATGCTTGATTCTTCTCAAAATCATATCAAATATTTGGAAATCAATTAACCAAAATATGTGTAACAGTTGCTACTGAACAAGTTACCAAATGGTCTTAAAGGGAAAGACAAAAGCAGCTAAGAACAGACCTATAAAAAAGGGACACACTCTTTAGATTTTGCCAAAAATTTTTTACATTAAGATATTGCAAGTTGTCAAATAAAATCGGTTTTCTGGCCAGCACCGAAGTACTAGCTACTCGGTTGATGAATACCCAAGGGGGACTAACATTCCACCAGCAGTGGCATTAATTTTTAGACTTTATTTCCAGCCGAAAATCACAATATACATACGTGCATATAACGACAATAAAACGGTGACATACAAAACCTGATAATATTTACAAATTCACTTCCCTATGATGGTGTCAGAAATATCTTGAACTGCATTCAAATGTAAAATATTAGAGTCGCATTTATTTCAGTACATATGTCACCGCCAATAAAAAGATGAAACAAGTGTATTCAACAGTATGTTTGACTCCTTTTTGGTTTTAGTATTTTCAGTCTTATTCGGCAATTACCAGTCGAAAAATTTCACGTCATTTTCCCAAAACTAAGTTGAATTAGCTCTAAAAAGAGACATATACATGTAACTTGAAGTTATTTTTCTCAAATAAAATAATCATTTCCAAACGATATCGTAGAGAAAAAACAGATCTGAGGGAGTCTTTTTTTGTACTTTTGATATGTGGTTACACCAAGTTTACTTCAATATGAAACTGGAAACTTTTGTTAAATATTTTGTGCAATTGACATCAAAATAGACATCAATAAACATAAGTCATTCATTATGACTTTATGACCTACTTGCATGTAAATATAACACCTGGTCAACATTCAAGATGATGTTTCCGATGGACTTATGTATAAGTATAGAATTTCAACAGAAATGATATAAGTCATTTAGTATCCGATGCCAAAAGAGATCTTTAAAATTGTAAAAGAAACCTGAGAAACCATGTTACATCGGGGACAGTAATCGTTCGTTTTATCGACTTGGATGGTTTCATAATTGAAAACCAGCCACAGGAAAGATTTCCTTTTATCAAAAAGGAATCAGTGAAAATCAAAAGTGCACAGTGAAAGACTTCTTGTAACAAGTATGAGGGGGCGGATAGAGTAAGGGAAGACCGGGATGAGAAGCAGTAAAAAGGTAACAGAAGGCGGGAGAATGTAGAAAGGTGATAAGAAATGGAGAAAGGATAGAGCATGAAAAAGGAGAGAAGAGCTGGAGAAAGGAGAAAAGGGGCGGGAGAAAGGAGAAGGGCACCCTCCTGTCCGCGTTCTCAAGTACATTTCGTATGTTTAGATCCTTATTTATTGCTTATTGAATAATTATTGAAATTTAAAAAGTCGACGAGATATTTCTAAACAAAATATAAAAACATATTTGTTGTGCGTTGACCACAAATTAACTATGGAACAGAATAAAAATGGCATAGTTTGCAACGATAAAAAAAAACACCAAATTACACAATTTAAAAAACATGTAAAAATGCCAAAAATGAAAAGAAGGGCTCCGCAGTAAAACCTGCGATTAGGGGATATTTTCACTTAATATATTTGGATATACATTTAATTCTTGTAAGAGTGCATGCATGCTAGCATAGATAGTTATATGTCTAATTAATGCTTTGTATTCTTTGAGGGTCTTTCCATGAATGTATCAGGTTATTGTATCTTGTACATTTACTCCATATCCGTTTACATGTGCACAACACGTTATGTAAAAAAACAAACAAGACAAGAATGTAGGTATATACACATTCAATGGTATATGATTTTAATATGATCAACCCTGAATTAAAAAAAAATGTGTCTTTTTCTCAAAAAATTCTGTCTTAACACTAAAACACCTGAATATATTAAAGAATTTGCATTCTTATAAAACAGTCATTAGAACTGAGGAGAGAGGATTAAACATTATTGATATATGATTAAATTTGCAATAAACTTTAGTTGAAGTCAAGCTGATAGTTTGTTTATTTTGTAAGTTTCTATTCCTAATATGGACTATCTCGCATTAACACAAAATTACTATACGGGAGCGACAATTTGATTTCTTCGGGGTCTACGTTAAAAAGTAATTCCGAAAAAAAAATACCAGGACAGGAGAAGGCTGAAAAAAATTTTCGATTGCGATAAATATGAAGCAAATTCTCTGGCATCAACCGAAAAAAAGTTTGCTTACAGTGATTAAAAATATTGCATGAAAAAATATCCGAGATCAGACGTTCCTTCTTAGCAACCCCCCCCCCCCCCCCCCCTATTCAAATGGTTGTTTCCTGGGAATATGTTTAGCAAATGGATGTAGTTCTGAATAATGTAATTACAAGTTCGTTTAAAGCTATGGCACCTCATAAAATCGTACGTTAGGCTCGAATTGATACATCCTCCTCGTAACTTTCATGGACTTTCACTGATTATTTTTGTCTGCTTGTAGATCATTTGCCTAGCAAGGACAACTATTTTATTAATTGACAATACATAAGTGAAATGCTCACTCTTTCAGCTTTTGCATAACAGGCAAATTATTATGAAAGCTTATTCAATTAAATTGTTGTGACAAACTTTATATAAAAAAAATATTAGGAAATATTTTTAAAATAAAATAGATGAATATTCAACACGTAATTTATAGCTGAATTCAAGGGAAAGTGCTTACGAAAAAAAAAATCTTTTATCAGAAGGAATATAATTACGGAAATACTTCAACAGGCATCAATGCGAATGAACTCTTCCATTGTCCATCGTTTTCACTGGTACTGCAAAAGACACCTGTTGTATATTCTTTCAGTTAATTCAATAAGTAATCTCCGATCAGCGGGTGACCTAATCCGTGCCTAGAGCGGGCATTTGGCTACATGACACAATATACAATCATGTCATCTGACACGAGTTGCGAACGTTTGAAACAAATCTTATCAGTGTGCTCTTATTAATAGAGGCTGTTGTCTCTCTTTTAAATATGTTTATTATTCCAATAAACAAGATGAGCGATGATATAGCAACAGAATTTAAGAGACGAAATTTGCGCTATATTTTAACATTACCTGTATAATGTTTCTCATATCGCAGGAATTACTGTATGTAAAAAATATATGGTAAATACACTTTTTTCGTTGTTGCGAAAACAATATATTTAAACTGTCTCTAGATATTGTCAAAACTACTCCAAAGTGAATAAAAAATCTTAGACGCTCTCAAAGGGACTGGCCGGAAACAAAATCCACTATACACTTATGGATCGTATAAACAACATGAAATAGATCCACTTTTGTCAAATTTCTAGAGAACTTGCCACTGAAGCTTTTTAACGGTACAGGATGATTAGTTCTCACTATGAAATTAACTTGTGGGACAACTAAGGGAGTTTGTTTAATCTGTAATGTTTTTACTTATTTTATTTCAAGATTTTTGTTCAAATGTTTATTAATTTAGGATAGTAACAATTACGTTTTGTGTTTGGGTGATATTTTGAGATTTATTTATTTTTTTTTTGCGTTAATAGCCAATAACAATTCGATCGTGTTTCAATTTTTATTCTGAAGAAACGATGCATAGGGCGGCCATACAAATTTGCACAAGTATTGAAAGGGTTATTGACAGTCCGTATACACATCTTTGTCAAAATCTAAATCTTACCTTTTTTGAGGATTCACTTTCAAAGTCAAATACTATATTTTGATTTTATACATTTCCCTGCGACATTCTGCATTGTTCTTATATATATTCAAAATGGAGAAATGAAAATTTTGTTTTTCTATTCGTCAATACTACGGAGCGGGGGTATAATAACATTTCTACCCATTTAAACGAGAGGTCGAATGCTATTTGATCCACTCCTCTGCCTGAAAGTAGCGAATTTATGCATGGTTCCGGTTTAATATATGCATTGTGACCGATTTTTGTGAATTTAAATTTTAGACCAAAACGAGGAAAATCATAAAAAAACACTCTTCTTGTTTTTAATCAAAATGATACTAATGGCAAATATGTATAGTCGCATTGCTGTCATACTGTTGTTTGTAAGTTGAATAATAATAAAAAAAAACAACTGTAACGGAGCTTTATTTTATGATTTTTTTTTTTTTGCAAATTACACTCATAAAGTAAGCTAATACAAATAAACAGTTATAAAAAGATGACAATATTTGCTTAGAAAAAAAATTCTTCAAATACAATTGCTCATTTGAAATATGGATTATTTAAATAGAACATGTAATATGCGAAATAAAAAGCAGGGATTAATTATATACTGCTGTTTGTCAGCAATGAAAAGGCCTTCCTATAAAATGTGAAAACCTAAATCAGGAAATCGTTGAAGAAAGGCTAAGCCCTGTTAAGTAACCGGAACTCGAAGCAAAATTTCAAATTAAATATTCAAAGTTGCATTTCATAGTAACGGTAAAAGTGTCTTTAAAAATTTGGCCCCGTTTTAAAAAATAAATGAGTGTTCCAACATAAATGTTGCACTTTTTAGTTTAATGTTTGAAAATTGTGTCATAAAATGAAAACAACTGCAGTATTCTTCACAAAAAATATTCTGAAACCCATTTTTTTCTTGGAAGGCTGGACACGACATTGTAGTAATATCGGATCATATCACATAATTGTGCGTTGCTTTCCTTCGTGTAACGGTTTTTTCCATAGAATAAGTATTATGAGTTCGGAATTGAACATCTACTTGAATTGTAAATCGATGTGTTTTCATGGATGAGTTCATGGTCTACTAGAACTATTTGAAAATGCTTGAACAAAAAGCATTTAATTCCTAACGATGGATATGTTTATTGAAGAGTAACATAAAAGATTAATAAATTAAAAGTTCGTGCACTCAGTCAATATATTATAAAAACAAAAAATATATTTCAAAATGTGTATATGGTCAAATCGATCTTGATCATTGAGAAGTTATAGGAACACACAAAATATAGACAACTACAAAGTTAAAAGTAGTAGCATCGAACAGGTTTTGTATCTTTTTTGAAAATATAGTCCTCAACTCAAGCATGTATAATCCATGATCGTCTGAGTAAAATTATAGTCTAAAAAGGAAACAATAAAAATACGAATAATATATTAATAGACACGAGACAAGGGTATATATCGTCCTGATGAGACGAAAAATATATTCCGCCACGTAGTTATTGTGTCGCACCAGACGTTGTTTGGACGACATATTGTTTTGGTCCGTTTCTCTACTGTTATTATAATCCATTATTATTGTTTCTTTCTCCCACCTCTTTATATCTCAATGATGCCTGGACAGATGTCATTCATATTTGGTACAAAGTTGGATGACTATCTGGAGAGATGCATGGAAGGATTTTTTGTTCTGCAAAGTGACCGTCATTCTCAAAATGGCTAACAAATTACGAAATTTCGCAATTCGTCCAATTGACATTTTCTCAATCATACTTTGACAGAGTTCAATCATATTTGGTACAATGTTGAATCACTATCTGGATGGGTGTATGCAAGGATTTTTTTCTACATGTCCGATTTTTCTAAGATGGCCGCCGAAATACATAAAAATTTCAACTTCGTCCGATTTCAACGAAATGTGATTCCTATGTGGATTTCGCTGCTGTGAACAAGCTGGAATCATCGAATCGGGTGTCAGGGTCGACATCAGCTATTGCTTGCAATTGCAAATCCGGTTTGTTTTGTACTGCATTCAGGCAAGGTCTAATGGATTGCTTTTGTTTTCTTTTGAGTTTAACTATACTTTATCCCATTTTTGTAGTCCATTAAATGATAATTGTGAATAAAAAAGAATGGACAGAATTGTGCAATATGATACGGCCTGAATATGTTTAAATCAGTTGTCAAAACATCTAAAGAGATCAACAGACGTTTGTTAAGGTATTTAATCAGAGATTTAGATATATACATTTGAACTTCCATGGCTCGAACACCAAAGGAACCGATAAAAACAGTTTGAGTAAGCGGGTTGTTCGAGCTATCGAGGTTGAACTGTGTTCAAAACTGAACAAAGGGATCAGAAAATGAGTTCGAGACATACATGATCTTCGAGTAATTGCAATTCGAGCCATCGAAGTTTATACATAAACTGGAAATATATGCAAAGCATTACCTTTTTAAATGTGATAATTAACAAACATAGTCTCTCCGAAACAAATATATTCCTACTTATTATTGTCGCCAAAGTAGAATAAAAAATGGCTGGCATGTTTCTATATGTAATAAGCGACTGCTCAAAAGTATTTCCATTTTTCTGAAAGGTCTATATTATATATTCCAACAGTAAGTTTTTATAAGCATTTCTATTTGTCAAAAAGGTTTATTCTAAAAGCAGGTTATTTGCTACTGTACATCTATCAATAATGTTTTTCACTGTATTTGTATTTGTTATATATTATTATTAAATTATAGTCAAGAGTACCCCCAAAGAAAAAAAAATCCCCTTCCCCTTAAAAAAGAAAACAAAAAAAAAGGTTTGTTCATCAAATTTTCTATAGCAAATCCGAAAAATGCGAAATATTCATGTATTAAGCGTAATTGATTAAAATGTTACAAATCCTTTACCAGCTATGACGAAACAAAAACCATCAACAAACAATAAAATTAAATCGAAAATATGTTTTGTGTAAAAACTGATATCTTGATGTTTGTGAAAATCATTCCATATACTTTTTACAAAAATAATAATTTCATGTAGTGTTTTCAAAATGATGAATTTTGTGATGTTTTAGAGACCGTGATAGGCGTGATTATTACGATTTTTCTTCTTAAAAGCAGTAATATTCTTATCGGATATAATGCATTTCAAAACTGATATTCTATAGCGCATATACTTGGTACAGCAAATTTATTATGAACACTAAATGGCTACCTCGTAAAAATTGCAAACTAAAACTAATGTACCAGAGTTATGTTCAACCACTGCCTAGAATTCAGAATTACTAAGGACATAAAGACACATGTCCATGCATCATTGGAATTGCTGTCTTTGAAAAGTTTGATTCTTATCTTGAATAGTTACGTAATTACGTAGTGGCCATAAGCATAAATGAAAATTACCTGCTAAATTTTGTTTTCTATTTATTCACTTAGGAACAATCCATAATAATGAGAATGATTAAAAAAAGATCTTCATAATTCTGTATATAAATATATTAACTGATTCGTATTTGAAATTATTGAGTAGAATTAATAATATTACTGGTTATCGCTGTTAATATATATACGAAATATAAAGAATTTCCTGGAAATGAAAAAAAATATGTAAAATTCTCGGAAATTATCGAGACGCGTCATAACATTTTTATAAAAATTTCAGAAAAGTTGTAAATTGTTATTTCAATCACATACCTCTATAGTCGTTTTACTGAATAAATTGACCAACGGACACTACAAAGTTGTATATTGCTCACTATATGCTTGTGACAGGTGAATCTCTTTTTACTTGCCTAGAGATCCATGTTCATTATCTTTTTTTATAATCGATTATATTCAGGGAAGTGCAGAAGAAAAAAAAAACAAGCCTTTCCTATCATTATTTCTTATAACAGAACTGTAATACTCATAAAGCTCACTTCAGTCCTTGCATTTTGCTTTAACTTGTAATAGGACTGGCTTTGTTGACGGTTCAACTCATATTTCCTTGCAACAGCGTTGCTATGATTTAGCGTTCTTGGTGTTCAAGTCTGTATTATTTGCCTGTATAGTTGTTTGAATATCGTAAGATATTGTATTATGAATTGCATTCATTGTTTTTATTTTGTAAGGCCTTAGTATTATGTAATTTGTTTGGCCTCTCTTTATGTTATTTGCTTACAATAGAAATTTTTAAGGTTATTTCACCTGAGATTTTTCTGGAACTTTGACTTGAGTATTTTATCATTGAAATATTCTGGATCTTTCACTTGAGTAAACATGACTATCAATTGATAGGAATGTTCTAGTTATTTCTTGTGACTGATTATTACAGAAATATTGTATGTATAAATGAACGGTAGCAGAAAAGGGTTTAGGCATTCAATTTAATTAGGCATACGTGATTATTATGCACATCTTATGTAAATTTGATAATTATTTAGATCTCTTAAAAGATAGAGATGTGTTTTTATTGTGTAGTTTTCGAACTAGTAATCACAATTTACCTATTGAATCTGGACAATAGCAAAACATAGACCGAGAAGATAGGAAATGTCACATATGTCAACAACAACAGTTGGGTGATGAATACCATTACCTATTTGAATGTCAGGAATTAAATCAGGAGAAAAATAGAAAAATTTTAAATAAAAACAGATGTAGACCAAATACTGTCAAATTTTGTAACTTAATGTCTTCTAATTCTGTGGTAAAATTAAATAAGCTGTGTAAATTTATTAGAATAATTTGTTGTAAAGTTTACGCTTAGGTTGGTACTGTAGTTGTTAATTGCATGTTCACTCTCTTTTTGGAAATTCTACACCTAATAATATAAGTTTTGTTGATATCTCTGTACCTTGTAATTTGGTGATAAGAATACAGATATCTAATCTATCTAATCTATGTATTAGAAGTCGACATCCGTTATTGGGAATTTATTATTAATTAATCAGCGAGGACCATACGGATTATTAATCTGGACATTATTGGGAATTTCAGAGGATTATCATTTGGATATTCATTAGTGAAATTCTAAATTGTCAGATAAGGTTTTATAAAGTTATATTTTGCAAAATATTTTTTGTCTCATTGAAAATTTAATTTGAGCAAATATTGTTTTTAATTGCTGACTTCAATTAGGTTATTTCTACCTCCGAACAGAAAATGGGGACATGTCTTAGATATTTTTTAATTTGTATTTAAAAAGAACAATTACTATGAAAAAGAAAGGAAATGGGGTAAATGTTAAGGAGACAACTATGTTTTTGTTAAATTAAATATTTTTAAAAGTCAGCAATAAAATTCTACACGATGTCATGTGATTCTGAACAATTCATGTTTACATGTCAGGTGGAGAATCTTGAAAAGCTAAAAAAGGATGACTTATTATTTTAGGAAATATTTAAAAAAAACTGTCAAATCAGGAATAAGAAAATTTGAAATTCAAATTGTGATTGCAAAGAATTAGATGGAAAGAATCAACAGTTTTCTCAGAATACTCAGATGTTTGATATCGCAAAAAAGGATGTTGACATTTTTCTTTTTTTTTTTTTTTTTTTTTTGCATTTTCTGAAAATAGCTCAAAATTTTAAAGTGACCAAATCACTATTGGTCAATGTTATTTCAGGGTGTGTTAATTGATAAGGCGAGGGAAATTAATACTCAGGTGCCAATAGAACAGGGTTCAGTTAACAAAGCTGTAGATTAGTTAATTATTTAAGCTTAAGAACTGGTCACTGAAGCAAAGCATATCTGCAAAAATTAGAAAATACAAAAAAGTAACAAAACCTATGTATAGTTTGATAGAAAAGAGGGGCAACTATTTGACCGTTGGCGTATAATAGAAAATCAACAATCATGAAAAACTGCGTCAGTTGGTTTTAATTGAATAATTTAAAATGTATATTATTGCTGACTTTAAAACATTTTATTGTTTAACAAAAAGCAGAAACTTTGGAAATTGCTGCACGTTTGGCTGATGAATTATCATTTACACAGACAATTTCAAATTCCATTAACCATAGAAATATTTTAGAGATCATAATAATTCTCCAATTTTCACCAAAAGCTACAATTGATGTAAATAGTAGGCAACGTCCAGTAAATAGCTCGCTCAACTCCTATCCCATCTCACAGTCAAAAGAGCCATTTAAGTTGATTTCTTGCAATCATTGTAAGAAAGGCTATTTGATATCTGACTTATTGATTAAAACAAAAAAAAGGAAGAAAAAGTGAAGTTGGGCCCTGCAGTTTTGTAAAATTGTTACCATTTTTTGCCGCATTTTTACCCAAATGTGCAAACTTCTTTTTCTGAGGTTAAGTCTGAGGTTAAATCTGTTTTTGATCCTGTTAACATCCCTTACTAGTCCCATTGATGAGATTTTTGATCCATTCACTAGTGATGGTTTGAAGTCTCTTTTAAGTGATTTTTGTTATTCTACCTCCATTAGAATGCTAAGAGAGTCTCTTTTGTTGGCAAAGACCTTGCCGTATGATGATATATCTAGTACCGATAGAAATGTTTTTTTTTTTTTTTTTTTTTTTTTTTTCTTTTATAAAAGGGGTAGATTTTAGTGGTTATACTGCTATTTCTCTCCATAATGATTTTTTTTCAGACATTTTTTCTGGACATGGACCTTAGGTATCAAGTCATCATTGTCCTGTAAAGGTGTGCATTTTCTGGTGAATGATTTAGCTTGGGATACAGTTCAAAGGAATCATATTTTTCGGTTATTGATAATTTTGATGTAAGAAAATGTTTTACAGCTTTTAGAATTAGTACCCATAATTTAGAAATTGAAACTGGTAGATAAAAACAAGTTGAATTAAAAGATCGAAAATGTAAGATTTGTACATCTGGAAATGTAGAAGATGAGTTACATGTTCTGTTTCACTGTTCAAAATATGATATTCAACGTAAATATTTTGAAACTAATTTAAATACCTATAATAAGAATTATGAAAATATGTCAAATCATAATAAACTTGAATGGTTGATGAGCAATGACGATCCATGAGTAATCAGTATATTTTCCACATATGTATACCAATGTTTTAAGTTACGATCTAGCTTTGCTTCTGTAAATAATTCCAGTATATCTTCATGATTTTGTAAATGATTTACTCTGTAATGTTCAATTTCATTGATTGTTTTTTTTTTATTTTTTATTGTGAATATATGTCAGAGATGACCCATGATTGGATTAATAAAACTATTGTACTGTATTGTATTGTATTTGGACAGACAAGCCTTCCTTTGATCAAGTTCCTGATTCCACGGAACAGTAGATTTCTGAGTTGTATCCTGCCTGTGCAGTCACTCTTGCTATGAAAAAGGAAATATATTGAAGCTCAGAAAGTTGATAAAAATAGCACTGATTGTTTTCGGATACATTTATGAGGCCACTTAATGATGTTATTGATAAAACAAAAAAAGCTTTTAGAGTTTTCTGATAGCTCATTGGTTCAAGTTTAATTTGATTCCATGCCAACAATTATCAATGAGCAACATAAAGACGCTGAAATTGCATGTCTTTTCAATAGAGATATCGATGTAAATGGGAATCTTTGAATGAACCTGTCAATTATTTCATTAAAAATGTATTAATATGCGTAATTGGAGACTTTCTGATGTATGAGCAGTTAAGTATCAAACTGTAGTACCAAAAGAGTATAGGGGTGAAATTTCATGCATGGACCTTGATGCTTCCCTGTCAGAACACTTAGGTATTAATAAGACTTACAACAAAAACTGAAAAATATATGTATTGGCCTAATCTTAGAAACAATGTCTCCAATTAATGCAAGTATTGTCATACACGTCAGTTGGTAGGGAAACCAAATCAAGTTATTCTAAAAGCAGCACAGAAACCAATACCTGCTTTTAAGGAGACTTTAAGTAAAATATTGATAGATCGTCTTGGCTATTTATCAAAAACGAAATATGGTAACTAGTACGTGTTAATTATCATGTTTGCATCCACAAGGTCCCTGAAGCTATTCCTTTGAGAAATATAAAGATTGAGACCATAGTTGTGGCTTAAACAATATCTTTTGCTTGGCCTATTTAAATTTATTCAATCAGATCAAGATTCAAACTTGATGTCAGGTATTTTCAAGCAACTAGCGTATGGATTAGACAGTACAGATCATATGCATATCACCTTTTAGTCATCAAACCTCTTAAATATGATGCAAAACTATTGTTTTGACACTGAAAAAAGTTGGGTGAAAGAATTCCTTTGCTTTCGTTTGCTGTAAGAGAAGCAGTCAAGGAATCATTAGGCTTTAGTCCCTTTGAATTTGTTTTTTGGACGTACAGTTAGAGGTCCACTCAAACTTTTAAATGAAAAAAAAATATTCAATGAAAAGGACCATTTAAATCTCATTGATTTCGATTCAGACATTCGCACTAATTTTGTTAAAGCTTGTAAACTACCCAATAAAAATCTTAAATCTAGTCAAGAATCTCTGAAAGCTACGTATGGCCAAATTTCTGTAAAACGTAATTTTAACCCTGTTTATAAAGTAGTTGTATTACTTCTTGCTCCTGGAAAGCCACTTGAAGCCAGACAATTTGGTTCATATATTGGTGAAAAGGTGTATCATGTAAATATAATACAAGCTTACATAGATAGAGATAACACAAATATTGTACATTATGTAAATTGTGTTTACCCTGACAATTCTGAACATCACTTTTGTGAAAAATAAATGATTCTCCATCTATAACGCCGAAGCTGGAAAATTTACAGAGTTTTAAGAGTTGGATCCTAAGTTTCAACATTTATTAACTATTCAAAAGGAACAGTTAAAAGGTTTCTCCGTGATTTTGAACTTTTGTTGTTGATGTTGGGGATTCAGTACCGATTAAAAAGGATCCATATCGACTGAATCCAATCAAACAAAAGCACCTGCATGATGATATTCAAAATTTGTGTTAAAAATGACTTTATTGAACCTAGTAAAACTATTAGAGCTCGCCTTGTATTCCAGTGCCAAAAAAAAAAAAAAAAACTGATGGAACTTATCGTATGTGTACAGACTATCAAAAATTCAACAGTTTACAAAAACTGACACATTTTGATTCCATGCTTTAATAGGAAATACTAAATACTTATTGAACATATTTTATCATGTTCATTTTGCAGTTCGTGCAAATGAACTCTCCGCTTTTGTTATATTCGATGGACTTTTCAAATGCAAAGTGATGGCATTTAGCATAAAAAAAAATCTTCCGCAACATTCCAACGTCTCATAAAAAGTTTATTTTCCGGTATTGACGGTTGTGAAGCATATATCGATGACATTTTTATATATAGTGACACTGGGAGGACCATCTTCAAATACTTCGATTTTTTTTTTTCGGACATTAAAGAAGTGCTAAGTTAAGAGTCAACCTCTCCATTAATGACCTTGGATGTAAAAAAATGGATAACAGGAAACACCTACAACGGCTGAAATTTATTATCACATGCAACAATCTGCCATGGAACTACACATGAAAAACACAAATAAGGCAAACGTAGACAACGTACTTATGTAAATTGAAAGTACTTAAGTAAATTATATAGGATATGTTGTAGGTCGGGGTTAAGTTAATTGGTGCGTTTTCTGATACCGGCTGGATATTATAGAAAATTTGGTCAAAACATGTCTGCAATAAGTAAATCTTTGACTAAATTATTGAGAAAAAAGCAAAGTTCATTTGAAATAAAAGTTGTGACAAAGACTCTGAAGAACTAAAAACCAGCTTCGAAAGAACATTGGTTTAAACAACACTTTATTTTGATTGTCAGTTTAAATTAGTAGTAGATGCCAGTGATGTTGCTGCTTGTGTTGTTTTATATCAAGAAAGTAAAGATGGAATAGTTCATTCAATTTGTTATTTTTCACAGAAATTTAATACACACCAAAGAAATTACCCCACAATTGAAAAAAAAAAGAATGTTTGTCTCTGATTTTGGGTTTACAACATTTTGAATTTTATATTACAGCTTCAATCCAGCCTAAGATTTCGTATACTGATTATAATCCCTTCAAATTTATTCCTAAAATGAAAGAAAGTGAATATATAACCGTCAGTCTAAAACGAACAAGAAAGATTAGAACCAATGACTTTTACGTTGGAGCTTGACTTTACAAGGCTCTAATCGAGACATAAGACCTATTAAAGTAAATGATAATATTATTGCAGATGCATTGCTAAGAGTTTGATTATCTAATGACACCTCGTTGTAAATATATTTACATTTAAACATTTTCTTTTTGGGTGAGATGTTATAGGTAATTAAAAACTGTAAGATATTCAATAATGCATTGCATTCGTTGTTTTTGAATGGCCTTAGAATTATGTTATTTGTTTGGCCTAGTTATGTGATTTTTTTACAATAAACAATGGTCAAGATTATTTCACCTTAGAATTTTCTGGAACTGGCATTTAATCACTTGCATTAATATTTTATTTGATTATCAGTTGATAGGGAATGTTCCAGTTATTTCTTGAGAAAGATTTCCGAAATATTGTATGTATAAATATAAGGTAGCAGAAAGGGGTTTAGACAGTCAGTTTTTCTAATTATACAGGATTATTACTCTTATTTTTTTATTTTCTTATTTTATTTTATTTTATTTTATTTTATTTTAATTTAATTTTTTTTTTTGGAAATCGACATCTGTTATTTTGAATTTATTATCAATTATTCAGTAAGGACTGTAGGGATTGTTTATCTGTACATTTACTGGTGGACTTCGGATGATTTTTATTTAGATATTTATTAGTGGAATTCATAATTGTTATAGTTATATTTTGTACACTTAATTTGTAAAATACTCTATGCTTTAGTAAAAATTTTATTTGAGGCAAATTTGTTAATATTGCTTACTTAATTTTATAGGTTATTTCTACCTGATAACATTTCATGATTTGATTTACTCTCAAATGACTGACCCAAGTGACCGAGTTTTGAAGGTCAATAGATAAACCGAATGCGTTTTCATAACCGTTCATCCTTACTTATCAATGTGTGTTTGCTGTGAAAGATATCTATAAAAAAGATACTTAAGCTGATGTTCGCTGACATTTAGAAAAGTTAAAGTATTGTAGTGAGTAACAAGCCTGTCTATGTAATATGCTCCCATATGTGGCAATGGTTATTAAAACTGTAGAGCATTATCTTTGCAGTCCATATAATTACCCCCAGAACAAAAAAAAATGGTACAAATACACAATATATCATGGCAACACGTTGTTCCGGATATTATTGGAGAAACAAACAGGGCATACGACTCATTTCACTGATCCCACACTACTCCAGCGTAAATTATCAGTGCTGCGCAAATTAAATGCTTGAATTGAAAATGTGAGCATTATTTTCCTTTTGAAACATGAAACATTATTATGGCTTTCAAACGAAGTTTGTGGAGACATATTGTTTTTGCTTTGTTTCTTATTATTTTTATTATTATTAAGTCGCCCAAATGTAGTTTGGCGACTTATTGTTTTTGCTCTGTTTCTTCTTATTATTAAGTCTTCCAGACGAAGTCTGGGGAGAGTTATTGTTTTT
Organism: Modiolus philippinarum; assembly: GCA_002080025.1. Lineage (NCBI taxonomy): Eukaryota > Metazoa > Mollusca > Bivalvia > Mytilida > Modiolidae > Modiolus > Modiolus philippinarum. The sequence continues at coordinate 22,838 of MJUU01045409.1, forward strand.
GGCTGTGTTTCTTATCAAGTCTCCCAAACGAAGTTTGGGGAGACTTATTGTTTTTGCTGTGTTTCTTATTTTTATTATTATTATTAAGTCTCCCAAACAAAGTTTGGGGAGACTTATTGTTTTTACTCAATTCTTATTATTCTTCTTGTTCTTCTTCTTGTCTTTCCGCCTCCAAATTTGTCCACGCATATTCTCAGACACTACTGCTCGGATCTTGACCAAACTTCATGGGTTGATGGACCCCCATGTGAGATTTGCAATCCGTTCTTGGAATTTTCAAAATGGCACCGGTTGCCATGGAAACGGCAAATAAGGCGGGAAAATCAAAGTGCTCCGAATTGGATGAAAATTTACAGGAAGGTTGCTTAGGACATGGGGAATATGTTTCCGGTGTCCAAGACTTCAAAATGGCACCCGTTGCCATGGGAACGGCAAAAAAGGCGGGAAAATCAAAATGCTCAGAATTGGATGAAATTTTATAGGAAGGTTGTTTAAGACATGAGGAATTGGTTTCTGGTCTCCAAGACTTCGAAATGACAACCGTTGCCATGGAAACAGAAAAAAGGCAGGGAAACTGAAAGTGCTCAGAATTGAATGAAACTCAACAGACAGTTTGCGTACGATGTAATGAAGTAATTTTTAGCACGGATTTCTGATTTGGGAGTTCGTTTGGGAGACTTTTGTATCAGCATCCTGATACAGTTATATATTTTTATTATTAAGGTCTTTCACCACAAGTGAAAGACCTTATTGTTATTCTTCTGATTATTAAGGTCTTTCACCACAAGTGAAAGACCTTATTGTTATTCTTCTGATTATTATTATTATTATTATTTCCGCCGCGAATGACAAAAAACTACGCGACATAATATTTTGATACTTGGTACATAAGACATAGACCAAACCAGGATTCCGGATCTGAGGGCACGACATAATTCTATTTTTAGTAACGGAGTTATCTCCCCAACACCGAAATCCCTTGTTATCAGGTGAACTCTAAAACCGTAACCGATATCAAAAATCCGAATGGGGGATAATGTTTGTTATATCGTAAAGATGATTTATCATGCAAAAAAAATTTTTTTGGTCGCGACCCCGATTACGCGTTTTTGACCCCTAAATATGCAAATTTCTCAAAGTTATCGGATTTCCACCAAATTTGGTTTCCAGGTAGCTTTTATGGTCCTGATTACAAATCTGTGGTCAAAATTTTTTTTCATCCGCCATTTTCAAAATGGCCGCCATTCGAAATTTTGTTATCGCGATATCTCGGAAACGATAAAAAATTTCTGAAAACATTATATTGCAAAAATGTTCCTCTCATTGAGATCTACATTTGATACATTGGAACAAAAACTCTGCGATGAACCGTTTTTGAGTTATAGCCCTTGACGCGATTCGGCAAATTGGTTTTTCGCGAATTACTTTTAAACGCTTACAGATATTATAGTAAACATGCATGTTTAAAATGATCAGTGCAAAGAGAGCTTTAATTTAAGTACCAGGTTGAAGGTCATCGGTGACCTTTGACCCTGACCTTTGACCTTGTTATCAGACAAACTCGGAAACCGTAATAGATAGCTGATAAAATGTAATGAGAAAAATATTCATCTTCACGAGACGCAACTTTGTTACATTGGCCCGAAGAGATTTGACGACTCTTTATATGAGTTATTGCCCTTTGAAAGATTTTGAGTTTCCGTAAATGCTTAATACTCCAAAACGATAAGTCGTAGAGACCTGAAACCTTCACCATTGTTCATAAGTCATATATGGCCATTTAAAAATGTCAAGGTCAAAGGTCACCGGTCAAGGTCACTGATGACCTTAGACCTGGTTATCGCTTTAACTCGGAAACCGTAATAGATAGCTGATTAAATGTATTTAAGAAAAAGTAAGTCTTATTAAGATCTACATTTGGTACATTGGGTCCAAAATAATTGGACCACTGGGTTTGGACCTAGGGCCCAAAAACTGTTTTTCGGGGTCCGATTTTCGGTTTTTTGCTTAGGTATATCTCAAAAACTATGTAAGATACAGAGAAACTATAAGAACAAAAAAT
>MJUU01045410.1:0-26377 GCA_002080025.1 Modiolus philippinarum
TAGCGGTTATTGGCGGATGGTAATGGCGGGTCACTTCACTTTAGTGCTGATATTTCTATTCAACAAGATTTGGGGTCCCCCTGTTGCCCGAAGGACATGCACAGGGGTTCAAGGTATATGCTTACCTACTCTGGCACATATTTTTGTTATGGATTTTTTTTTAATGTTTTGATTTGATTGGAAGAGATATCAGTTATCGGAATGGCCATTTGTAGAAACTACAATTTACAGAAACATGGGTATTTTGATATTTTGAAGTTTGAAAAATCACTGAAGGAAACAGGTCATTGTTTGAGATAGAATGTTGAAAAGGGTTAATGAGGTATAATGTAATATTTCATGTGAAAGCACAGAGCTCTTTCTTGCTTATTGAGAAAATCCTTGCCTGATAAAAACACTAATCTAAGATTGCATGATGTAGTACAATCTGTAATTTTTCTTGTAAATACTTTATTTGAAAATAAAATGTTGTATGTCTAGTCTTTTCTAGTAGTTAAAAGGGTCACTAGGCCGAATATTAAAATCTAAAATCTGGCCATTTTATTCAGACAATATGGCTATTTCCTAGTCTGTAAGAGTAATGCCGATTTTACCCTTCCACTGGCCATGCAAGTTTTGCCAGTGCCTGCACCAAGAGCTATTGTTGTTATTTACATGTATATTGTGTCTTTTTTGGTGTTCTTGTTGTAAAGTTCTATTGAAATTTTCAGTCATTCATTTTCGTTTTAATTGTAGTGGCGCAGGACTTTTGTGAAGAGAAGATCAAAAAAAGCCACTATAAACTTTTTTTTTTTTTCATATGTTTATTTCTAAAACTTTGACAAAAATATATTTAGATGTGTTTCAATATGTATTCCGACGATTACAACCGGAAAATAATATCCGGCTTGACTCTTTATTTTATTCTTTTTTGTTTACATGCAAGTTATCCCTAAAATAAATTAATTATGTTCACAAATAATTCATTTAAATCTTTTTAGATACTTCTTATGGTATAAAACAATAATATTTTACATAATTAATATCTAACATAACTTTATATAAGTGTTATTCTGTGAAATAACTTGTCGACTCTACAATATGGTCGCCATTACAAGACCATGCAATTACGATAACAGCTTTTAGGACACAAATCTTACCCATTATCGATTATTTATGAAATAATTACATTTAAATATGTTCAAAACATATTAAAAATCATATTTGCTTTATTTCCAATCTTTATTTATCCAAATATATCATTTTTTCATTAGTAGACTCTAGTAGACTTTAATCGACTTTAGTCGACTCTGTTTAGTATCACCCTCAGGAACTATTTCTAAAACTAGAAAACACGAGAGGACTTTATAAACATAAGTGGATGATATAAATCGGATAATAGTTTGAAATAAAAACGATACGCTAGGCTATGGAATAGCCTTGGATAGAAAATTGCGTGTTTGATTGACAAGGGTGTGGTGGCTCATGGTGTATTTGTACCTACTGCTCTCTGCTCGCTCGTCGTCCTCTGTTGTATTTGGCCTTATGACAGAACAGACTTTCGTCTATCTGCACAATAACGCCAGGACCGCCAAGTTGAGTAGGTGTGCTGAGTAGTTTTGATGAACAGACATCTCTGAAGTACTGGTAGACTTGGGGTTCGAGATGAACAGCATTCTCCAGAACATCATGAAGATGAGCCGAGACGAGAACATCATGAAGATGAGCCGAGACGAATTGAAGATAGCATTTGAAGAAAAAAAAGACACGATGGATGAACTGAAACAGTACGGACCTGTGAACTCAAAGACCTTAGACAACCTGAGGCTATCCCTATTCACGGTGGCAGCAGTTGAACTTTTGTAGTGTTATTGTGTTTATCTTTTTCATGTCGGTGCTATTATATGTATTTTTGTCAATATGTGTTATGTGAATAGTGCATATTTTGATTAAATTTTTTTGTTATAGTGCTTTTACTCCATATCCCATTTTGTATCCCTTCAATAAATATTACTTCATTTATTTGTTTGTGTTTGTTACTTATCAATTAAATCATGAGATGCAACAACTATATTTAAAAAGAACAATGGAAACACAGTTATTTTAATACATATTTATAATACATAATTATTGTTAATTACCAATTAAATCATCAAAGTATACAACAGCAATATCTTTTAAAACAACACGTACTGGATACACAATAATTAATTACCTAATTATTGTTAATTTACAATTAAATCATCAAAGTATTTAAAACAATACATCAAACAAATCCCGTAATTAGAAAACTTATCTGTCACTTCATACAATACCAACTGTCACTTCATACAATACCAATTAACATTAAAAAAAAAATCAACAATACTGGTATAAAATTTATACCAGTATTGTGGACAATACTGGTATACCAGTATTGTGGGCGCCAAGTTCAATTGATCCCCAAAATCTAAGAATTCAAGAAGGTCCAGTTTCATGTCTTGACATTTCAATATATAAATCTATTTTCTGTCACTGTGACCTTCACTGACCTTAACCTTTGACCTACTTTTTCAAAAATCAATAGGGTTCTTCCCCTCCTGGTATCCAACAATATATCTAAGTTCCATTTCAATTGGATGTAAACTTATTGAGTTATCATCCGGAAACCAAATTTTTCTGATATTTTCAGTTTATTTTGGGTCACCGTGACCTTGACCTTTGACCTACTTACTCCAAATTCAATAGGGTCCCCCCTCCTCCTATCCAACAACATATCCAAGTTTCCTTTCCATTGGATGTAAACTTTTTGATTTATCATCCGGAAACCAATTTTTTCTGAAATGTTTTGTCTATTTTCGGTCACCGTGACCTTGACCTTTGACCTACTTTCTCCAAAATCAATAGAGTTCCCCTTCCTGGTACCCAACAATTTAACCAAGTTTCATTTCAATTTGATGTAAACTTTTTGAGTTATCATCCGGAAACCGAATTTTTCTGAAATGTTCAGTCTATTTTCGGTCAGTGTGACCTTGACATTTGACCTACTTTTTCCAAAATCAATAGGGTTCCTCCGGTCCTTGTATCCAACAACATATCCAAGTTCCATTTCAATTGAATGTGAACTTATTGAGTTATCATCCGGAAACAAAATTTTTCTGAAATTTTCAGTCTATTTTCGGTCACCTTGACCTTGACCTTTGACTTACTTTCTCCAAAATCAATAGGGTTCCTCCCTTCCTAATACTTGACAATATATCCAAGTTTCATTCCAATAAGATGTAAACTTTTTGAGTTATCATCCGGAAACCAAATTTTTCTGATATTTGACCTACTTTCTCCAAAATCAATGGGTTCCTAACCTCCTGGTATTCAACAATATATCCAAGTTTCATTTTAATTGGATGTAAACTTTTTGAGTTATTATCCGGAAACCAATGTTTGACGCCCGCCCGCAACAACAAACCAATAGCCGAGTTCAACTTCGTTGCAACTCGGCTAAAAACAAGCTCTGTAGAGCTTTTAAAATCGAAGGGTGAAGTTGTAAAATTGTTAAAATAGTTAAACTCCACTGACTCATGAGGGGGGTGACACGGGGGGTCTTCCCTCCCAATTCCCAGATTTTTTTCTACCTTTTTTCCCAATTCCCAGATTTTTTGGAACCTTTTTCCCAAATCCCACATTTTTTGGGCTATTCCCATTTCCAACATTTCACATTTTAAAAAACCAATAACATCAACAAATTTATTTGCTCACATGTTCAGTAAAGCTAAAATTCCTCCATCATAGTAAATATCCTTAATTCCGTGCACCACAATACATCAACTGGAAACAAAATTTTGAACATCTTATAGATTCTGGGGGACTATGCCAGAAAATAGATTGAGCATGAATAAGATGAAGATCTTGATTCTCTTTTTGATTGGATTAAGGTTGTGAGGTCTATGATCCCAAAACGAATCAATCAGCTACAAGGGTTTAAATGAGAATTAAATCAACATCAATTTTCAAAAATGTTGATGTTGCCAGATATTTGTCTTCCATTCATGCCGAATATTCCGTTGGGCATAAACTATGCATCTCTTTCAGCCGATATGTTTCTCCACTGAACAAGCGCTGAACAAACTGTAGGAGTTTTTCAAATTAAAGGTAAAAAATAAGCCCAATCATTTTATTTTAGCCTCTGTTATATAGATAATACTCTGTCGCTAAACATGCTAAACAACCCTAGCTTTGGTGATTTCCCCTTAACTTATCTAGCCAAGAAAGCTCAAAATTAAAGATACCACAACGCTTCCACATCGGCCTTACTCTTTGACCATCATCTGGAAATTGACAACAAATGTAGACTTAAAACTCGGCTGTATCACAAAAGCAATTACTGCACTTTTTAAATAGTCAACTTCCCCTTTCTTTGTAGCAACATTCGAACAGCACCTGCATATGGAGTTTATTTCTCGAAACTTATTCGCTACTCAAGAGCATGTGGTCAATACAGTGACAGCCTTGATAGAGCCTAGTCGTTAACAAATAGGTTACTTGAACAAGAGTATGTTACCAATAACTTAAAGTCATCAATGCACAAGTTTTACGGTCAACACCACAATCTTCTGGACCACTATGGTATATTTGTTATCGTATGGTATATTTGTTATCGAGGGGCTGCCGTGCATTATTATTGTAAATCATGGTTGAATTTGCTTCAGTAAGTTTTCAGAGGATTTAATCAAAATATGATTTTCTCACATGCTAAAATTAATATTCCATGTTGTCTGCATTGTTTTTGCGTCTGGAAGACTCATAAGAACAATCATTGTAAAGAAACAATCCATACAGATTCCAGTACAGATTGGTCAAATTTCATAGCTGCTGATAGCAAAATGTCTCATTTGGTGTAAAAAAGTTAAACTATGTTCCTTGCTTGCAGTCTTCTTTTTTTAGTGAATTAGAGAGAAATAAGGTTGTTTTTTTTTTGTAAAAACATTCCATACGTTATTTCTGTAAAGTTTGGTTGAATTTTCTTCTATGGTTTCAGAGGAAACGATCAAGATAAGATTTTCCGTAAGGGTCTAGTGTGTTAGCTATGTATTACGTTGACGGCCATTAGTTTTTGTTGTACCCAAAATAATTAAGCATACTTCGTAAAGGAGTTTCCATATATTATTCCAGTCCAGTATTGTCAAATATGATGTTATACTTTTAGATCAGATTTAAGAGGCTTCCAAGAGCTTCTATAGCTCACCTGGACCCTGGCTAACACGGACAGTCTTTGTTAAAGGATCTGAATTAAACTATGGTTACATTTTGCCTAGAGTGTTCTCAGAGGACAAGACATTTTAACGTGTTTCATTTGGGTCTTACTTTGGATCTCCTTCTGCAGGGGATCATCAAAAGACTATTGTGGCCAAGTTTGGTTCCAATAGGCCAAGCAGTTGAAGGGAAGACCTTTGAATATGTTTTCATATTTGATCCAATGTTAAACTATGTTTACTGATGGCATCTATCATGAATTTTGCTCGGACTTGCATGTAAAAACACCTTTTTTGCATGGGACCACCTAGAGACCATTGTGGTCAGGTTTGGTTCCAATTGGCCCAGAAGTTCCAGAGGAGATCTTGGAATGTGTTTTCCCATAGGGTCCGATGTTAAAATTATGTTCACCGCTGGTTGCTATCTTAGATATAGAGAGGACCTAAAAAAACGACATTTTGCAGAGGACCATCTAAAGACTATTGTGGCCAAGTTTGGTTTCAATTGGGCCAAAAGTTTCAGAGACGTAGATCTTTGACGCATGGACTGATGACAGACGAAAAGTGATGGCAAAAACTCACCCTGGCTATAGGCAGGTGAGTTTATGATGTTTTCAAACGGGGTCCAATGTTAAACTATGCTATGCACTGGCGTCCATACTATAAACGGATCAGAATGACGTACATGAGTACTTTTTGTAAAGGAGTTTCATACATCTTTCCTGTCATGTGGTTTTATGATGAAACGCAATGTGCACAACTCGAGTGGTGCCTGCTAAATTATTCAGTTCTGCTGAGTAGTATCATAGGGGTTGTGCTGAAAAACTTTGTAATAAATAGACAGATAAGTATGACAGAAAATTGGGGATACATGATTCACCTTATCAACGGTCATTGTTACTTTGTTCAGGAGTTCAAAAATATCAATTCAAGATTAACAACAGGATACCATGAAGATGAGACACATTAACATGACTATTTAGGTTAATTTCACTGCTCACTCAAGTCAATGATAGTGAATAAAATGTGACCTAGCAAAACAGACTCTTTAATATAAAGGAAGTCTTCCAACGTTGCCTGCTAACAGATTATTCGGAAAGGTTGATCATAGGTATAATATACTTAATTAATGCAGACTGTAACCCATTTGGGTCGTACCATTACAAACATGAAATATGAACAAGATTAATAGCCTCGTGTTCATTGTCCTTCATTGTCATCATTGCTGTGTTTATCAAGCGACTTTCTGTGCATTTCTTAATAGTTCTTTCTGTAAGAATAATTTCATTTCCTACAAGTAAATTCTCTATCTACCAATTCTTAAACAACTGATGTCGACTTAACGGAAACTAGAAGATTTTACAACTCAAATTATAAAAACCCACAGGAACAACCAAGAAGTTGATCTTGTGATAAAAGGCCTTTAAAAAAATGACCACTTTTGATTTTTTAATCATTATTTATTTTTAAGGTAGTTGAATTCCAATTTCCCACATTTTTTGTGATTTCACAGTTCCCTATTTTTTTCATCATTTTTCCTATTTCCCTTAATTTTTTACCCCTTTTTCCCATTTCCCAAAACCGTGTCACCCTCCTCACTCATTGTCAAAATCTCCAATTTCCTCCCAGAGTCAACTCAAATTGCTTGGAAGCTTTACTGTATCCTTTTATGTGACCGTTAAATCAAGAAAATAATACATTTTACTCACAATTTCATGTGGATTTGATATTGAATTTCCCTGAATGTGATTTTACATTTTACAGTCCAAGATATAAATACCTACTGAAATACCCACTGAATTATCAGCATTTATATTTAGTTAAAATGCTTAAAATGGGTCAAAATCACATTGCTGTTTTAACATGAATTCGAAGAATCAACATAAAAAGCAAAAATTAACATAGTCCATTCAAGATTCCATTTTTTATATACTTTCAACGTCAGTTTGGATCATAGGGTTATGGATAAAAAATTAATTTAGGCGATTGCCTTTGCTGAAATAGCTTAATTGGCTTGATATATTGTCACGTAATAAAAGAAGAAAACATGTTTTCATTCAAATGATTGTTTAAAGTGTGGTAAATTTGTTGCTCACTAAACTGTGGTGAAAGGCCGTTGCTGCAACAAAAGAGTGTACCAGTCAAACCGAGAAGACAATAGAAGATAGTCAACAAACACACGGACATTTGTTGATGACAGATCTGATTGCAGCAACTTACAGATGTAGCCTTCGAAGAAAGACCTGGGAACGCACGACAGACCTTTACAAAGATGTTTCGATCTTAAGGCTGCTATGCAATACATGCAACTTGCACCAGACAAGCATTGGCAGAAGATGAAGACTATGAAGACTATTCATAGGGCCATACAACCCAGACATGGTATACAGTTAGATCACTTTCAAAGATGGTACGACGTATCTTACACAGAAGAAGTTCAGTATGAAGAATCAGGTATTAGGTATCCCACACCTGAGGTTGTAACGGCCAGTAAGAAAGGAAAAAAAAAACAACGGCAGTAGAATACCGAAGGAACAAAGCACAAAATTACACTAATCAAAGTCCAGAGACAAGGCAAAAGCAAGAACACCAAAAGACGGAAGACCAAAGACACCACATGACCACAAAACACACCAAAATGAGACCAAAAGGAAGCGAACAGGGAGCGTCGCAATGATGTGAACACAGGGTGAAATACCCCTTTTGGATAGTCGTCACCCATTTCGCCCATACCATTCCTTAGAACAAACAAAGTTTTAGAACCGATTCAATAAATTTGTCCCCAATCACAGCTTTTGACGTGTTTTTCTCACTTTTGAGACAGAACAGTTCCTATTTTTAGCGGTGTGAGATTTCCTTGTCTTGTACCCCCAGGTACAAGACAGAAATTACCAAGCAACGTATTCAGACGTCATTGACGTCGCTTAGGAACGTCGGATGTCAAGTACGGCTTGGTGGTAAATAAATCGTAGTTCGTGATTACAAAAGTGAGAAAATAAATCAAACACCGTTGAAAATGCAAGATTTAGAAATCTCAGACACCCTCGGGTAAGATTTCAATGGTTCTCTGACTCGGCAAGCCTCGTCAGAGAAATATTGAATCTTACCCTTGGGTGTCTGAGATTTCTTGATCTTGCCTTTTCACCGGTGTTAGATTCATATAATCTTTTATAGGCTTCTGTGTTAAAGGGAGCACATTTATTGTCAGCAAATGTGAAAGGAAGCAGACTAAATACTGTGTAGATTCATGCACAATGTAGAATGTGGTCATCTTTTTTTTTTACAAAGAAATGTCAGTTATTGATATAGAAACAAACAGAGAACCGATCACAACATCATACCATTTGACCAACTTTATACCATCCTTCTCTCAAGAATTCGCTCATAAGAAACAAGCACTCAATTAAATACATTTTTGTATTCTTTCTGTACTTCTGCTATCATCGGGAAATTTTAAACCGCCATTCAGAGTTGGCAATAATGGACACGTTTAATCAATAACTAGATATTTAAAACATGTACAGTGTATTTACATGTCAAATTTAAGCTACTTTCTCTTAATTTTTTGAACTTTTAACGCCATTTCACTACATACATGTACACAGTAATTTCTCAGTAGTAGATGTCCTGCAGTGGAATTTGCTGAGCAAAGACGTTGGAGTTAGCTGAACAAAGCTAAATGAAGTAGATTCAACATGCAGACCATGAATGGCTGTACAAAAATGGGTAGGAGGATATATTATTGCGTAAGTACGCAGTAATGTGAGCTAGATCGCAAGTCCACACAAAAGGAAAAGATACAAGATATTTCATTTACCAATCAAGGTGCCAATATATTTACAGCATAAAATTTGTAACCACGATAAAACTACCGACAAAATAAAATGATTCTCAAATTGAAATCAGTAGATCTGGAATAAATATTAACTTTTTCTGGAGAGTAAATGCTGATTATTCTTGACAAAACACCGTAACCTATAAAGTTGAAATTAAGTAAACCAACTTATATTCGCGACTACTTTATTTCGCGTTTTGTTCCTTCTGGTGAAGTTCGCGGAGACTAATTTTCGCGATTTTTATTTTCTGTTAATGCATTTATATAAGGATATTAACTATTCACGACGATTTATTTTCGCGATATTTTCATGCACACGAAAGTCGCGAAAATAAATCGCTCGCGAAAATTAGTTGGTTTACAGTAGCCAGAAAGAGGACAACTCGACGCCTGCTACTGAGGTTTACTTTGGCCTTCTCAAATAAAACACTTGATAGCCTACTTGCTCTAGGGCCTTGCACAACTGCAGAATTGCCATCTATTACATTTTCAGAGATTGGAGCCACTAAACTGCTGAAAAACATAAACCCTTAAATAACACGGATCCTACTTACATCCCTGGTTGTCTTCTACGTGAGGCATCAGAACAAGTAGCTACAACACCACGTCTTGAAAGACCAGGGCAGAATTCCAGACTGCTGGAGTATAGCTACAGAAGCAGCCTTCAAGAAGGGAGATCATAGGCAACCTGCAAATTATCGACCCATCTCAATCACATCAAGCTTCTGCAAGACATTCATCACATCAACAGCTCAGATATTGGACACTTGAAAGCACAATATCCTTACAGAGTATCTGATCAGTTTCTGGAAGCTACGATCCAAGAATACACAGCTAAAAGTCAATTGCTAAAGTCTAGAGCCTTGCAAGCAACTTCTAAAATGGCGAACTGCAGAAGATAGACTACTTGGCTTTGCTACGGCGTTTGAGAAAGTACAAAGCAGACACGTACTTCATAAAATTCCACCACTATTTGGTCAACGGTAACATCAGTAACTGGATACCAGTACCACATCACCAAAATGCAGTGCCACCTCAGGTCCTTTGTCCCCTACTCTTCGAACTGTAAATTAATGATATATCAGCTTGTGTCCAGTCGATTTCAGTGGCGGATCCAGACTTTCTGCTAAGAGGAACCTAACCCACAATTTGTTCAAAAGGGGGGCCCGGAACCCAATTTTTTCAAAAACTCCTAGGAATTTTAAATATTTTCCAACTTAAGGGGGGGCGGGCCACCCCCCCCCCCTAAAACCGCCACTGGATTTTTTTGCAAACGACTGAATCATTTACCGGAAACTCCATCCATTTTAATTAGATCATCCAAGGACAATCTCGAATATGTGGACAACATCTAGTACCTGGAAGTCACCAACAACAAGAGGTTATAGTGGAAACCTCTAAAATGTCATTCTTACGTTGTAACATCGTGATGTTCAACCTGCATGCTAAGGATCGGGTATATAGGACGTCTGCTTGAATATGCGTCCACTTTCTGGTCTCTATACGGCTAGAAACATCAACATAGTAGAGAGAACCCAGAAATGAGATGCAAGATTTGTAACGAAAACTGTCAACAAACACGTAGTGATGAGACCTTTCCTGGGATGAGTTCGCGGCAAGGCGAGTCAAGACTGTGAAAGAACACGAATTCCTCAATTTATGACATTTGTACTAGAAGTCCCAAATGTAAGTTCCTCAAACCCAAGACCAGAATTTAATTTATTTTCAAGCCCCATCAGGATTTGAAACTGTCTACCACTGGTACTGCTTCAGACCGGTCCTGGCACCAATACAACTACAGTGAATAACGAGATTTTTTTAACTGTATGTAGAACATCCCTTTTGTGTTTCTCTGCTTTACCTCGTACAGATCAAAGTGTAATAATACACTTTAATATGTATGTAGAAAAAGCAATAAAAGTGTTGTTTCATTGCCTGGTGCTTGCACGTATTTGTAAGGATCCTGTCTCATGTAAACAATGGAAGTATATGGAGTAAATGCACATGAGACAAAGTCTCTTCACATACATGGTAGAACCAAGCAAAGGATCAACGCTTTTATTGTTGTTGTTTACTTTGAAGTAACAGTAACCATTTGCTCATACCTCATAGTAAGTTCAAGACGACTCCTAGCACAGGTTTGAGTGGAGTTCTTTGCTAAATGTCGATCAACGCTACATCCATGTCTTTTCTGGTCATGTATGTGGGATTGTCAACAAACATAACTTAAACTGGCAAAGTACTCTTACAATCACCGTTATCCATTGCCCGACTAAAGCACTAGTGTTTTAAGCGAGTGTACGATTACAACATATAGGCAAACACAGGACACTCATCAAGTCGATGATAAGAAAACTTGGCAATATAAAATAGTGATATGTGGGCACTATAAACAAGTGGTCAGAATAACATTTCGATATAACAAAAATAATTAATACAAAAATGTGGAAGTATGATAGTATATCCGTATGAAAAATTCTCTCACGAACAAGTACACCATAACTGAAATATAGAAAGCTTACATCTCTGTCAAAGGGAATATTTTTACGGACTCCACACTACAGGAGAGACAAACTCCAGTCTAAAATAAACAACGAAAGGACCATTCGCTTTTATTACTCCATATTCTTTCAGTGTTTATGTATTCGATATTGATGATGATGATGATGATGATGATGATTGTATCGATAAAATCAAAGCTTTTTCCCTTAAATAGCCTTGTTTTTTTCCAGAGGTGGCCATTATGAACGTAAATGGATTCCCAGCGTAAACTTTAAATTATATTGATTTCTACTACAAGATGTATCCGCTATATATATATTTTGTTAAGGATTGAATACCCTTGGATAGTTAGGCATTCCAGAAAAAAAAATGTTTGAAGCGGAATAAATACATTCTTACATATCGACCCTCCTACTCCGGACCAATTTTAAATGGTGCAATTTTGGACAAAGTTTGGTGGATATGTTTCCCCTGAAATCACTATCGAATCAGAGATATAAAGATCATATTTTTTAGAAAGATGAGTGTATAGACATCTGACGGCCATGAAAAAAATACTGATCTACTACACCGTTTCTACAGGTTCAGTATAAAAAAAACATTGTGAAAACGGTCATTTAAATAGCAATAGAAAAAAAAGACAATTCAAATAAGATCCTTTTTAATGTCTTTCTCCTAATTGTCCAGTTTCATTTATTATCCATGCATGTACCCATTAAAAATAGGTCTGCATCTTCAGACATATTTGTAAAGAATAACATCAAAATCACATTGTAAATGTGCTTTGTTCAGCTGATGATGACTCTTTTAATCATACTGTAAAATCTAGGACAGACAATAGATACCATAGTGATGATGAAAATCAAAGTTTTGTCAAGTGAATACTGTCATAATAGTACAAAGACAAATACTACACCAGGAACACACATAAAAACAAAAAACAAAGACATCACTTAAAGTTATACGGCAGGGAAAAGAACAATGGGGGAACATATACATTTACACCGGTAGGGTAAGATTCTTGTGTATCTTATAGACAACAACCATGTTTAACGTGTCAATTCCGGTCATGAAGTCAAATCCAGAGCAGAAAAAAACGAACTTAGGTTGTTAAAGGGAAAGATCAGTCATCATTTGGGAAACAGTTATTCCATAGCTGTCTACAAGATCGTGAGTTTGAGAAACATGAGACTCATACTGTATTTCATGTTGGTATACTTACCCCAAATTCCCTTGATATGGGGGATATTTCTATCCTTTGTTGCTCCTTTGTCACAAGTCTCCCTTAGATTCAGATGCTTTTCGTTCTTTTTCCTTGCGTTTCTACAGATATATAATAATGAAAAATGAAACGCATTAAGAGTTTTTTATCCAATTTTACAAAATTTTAAGAAAACACTTAGCATTTTTTATCATTTCATAATCCTCAGAATTACATTAAAATCTTCTCTAATGATATGTCAAGTTTAAACCGGTCTTGAACCGTTAGATAAATTTTAATACTCAACGTATGTTGAATAAAGCCCCGTGCTATTTCCCGCCAAATTCACTCGGAATACAATTCTCGGTGTTTATCATTTATCATTAGAGAAAAAGATTACACCACTTTATCCAGATTATTACCATATTTTATCCACTCTCGATAGTTAAATTTAAAAATTTTAAAATGCTCGGCAAGCCTGGTAATTAAAATTTTAAAATTTAACTATCTCTAGTGGATAAAATATGGTAATGAACGGGATCTTTTGGTGTAATCTATATTTATCGCTGGATACAGCCCAGACCAACGTTAATTCTTATACACTGACTGACAGCATACAACGAAAGTTGGTGTAACTGCCAGCACATCCCTGAGATGATTTTACTTCTGATTGAAAAGTTAATGTTTATGCAACAAATAAATTATAAAATCTTCACAATGCAATGATGTCAATCAATTATTCTTGTGGTATGCTGTCAACAAATAATCAGTAATGGTATAGTATATTCCTCTTGGCATACAGTCTCCCGGAACTTCGGTTTGGGCCGCAAATTAGAAACTGGGTATTGGTACAAGTATATCTTACCAACTTATTGGAACAACTTAAATTTTACTTTTAAAAAAAATATCACAGGGGAACTTTCAATTGAAAAGTTAATGCATATACCGGTATGTTCTTCCATAAAGTGTCTGGTTTGCACTACAGAAATATATGAAAAGCTCTACACATCTTTTTCAACATCGGTACACAACATTTTTGAGTGAATGAAAAACAAACAAGGCAACAGAAATTACTGGACATTTTCTTTTTAAGAACTGTCAACAAATTCGCCATTGAAAATGAAAGATTTATACATTCCGGGTACACTTGAATAAAATTTAAATGACTGAAATATGCCCTCGGTAATTACTTGATCATACACTTTTATTGGTATAATAAATCTTTTACGAATGGTGTTTTAATAGGAAGCGTGAAATTCCTTTCATAAGTGAAATGTATCAAACTATTTGATTTTGATCTAATTCAAGTATCTATTTCTTACTTATATTGTGACATCAGAAGATGCGTGAGTTTGATCATGACTTCTGTAGTACCACTACTAAAATCAACACTTTGAATTTACATATGAGGCTTTGTGCACCGAAAGTCGCCATTTACAAAAGAAATGATATATCCGACTTTTTCCAGAAATTCTGCGTCTTTGACCGGTATTTTTGGCATGGTTTGGGAATTATTATGCTGTGCAATTACTCCATGAGTAGTGAGTATAGGCCTTTTCGAAAACTCAATTGGCCCACTCTTCGGTTTCGGGATTTAAATACAATGAAACAGTTCCGGTTATCAACCCAACACGACAAGTGTTGATCATTTGGTTGTTTTTCTGATGTCGCATTAACCCTGAACAAAGTTCATAAAACTGTTCATATTTAGATTATTAGGTCACTGTTTAATGTGACACTGTACTAATTCTGTAAGAATTAAAATGCATTCAGGGTTTAAAAATTGTGTGCTGTTAGCCAGCCGTACAAGTGATTACCAGAAGCGATAAATGTTTGTACCCCCACTTGATTATAATAGAATTCTAATCCAGTGAAAGATAACAATACTTTATGGAAAGGGCTATGCCCTGTGATGTCTATCGATGTTGTTTTTGTACTTTTTTTTTCGTCGGGCTACTTAATGACAAATATTTGTAGGCATACATTGCCCGGTTTTACATTTTTCCTCATTGACCGCTCCCGACATGTGTGCTTCAATGACATATTTTAGCTGCGATCGATGTTGTTCAACATTTTTAGTCTCTTCTTGTTACCCTGGTGCTTTCAGCTGGATAACCCTGAGCATCGCCCAAGTTGACACTCCATGGCGGGTGGGGAGCAAGGGAGTTACCTTGATATAATTTTTGTCAAGGATACCACTTAAGTGCACGCTAGGGGCCTTCTTGATCTCGCTTGAGGGGGTGAATATTGTTCACCTCTGGTTGAAGACCCTCAGGCGACATCAAGACGTAGGCAGGAATAAAGGCCTGTCCCTCATAAACAGGAGTTTTCTATGTATCGTGTGCGTTTTTGTCACATGTACATTCACCCAATATCCTTTCATTTTTCCTATTAGTAATGATGGAATCCTGTTTTAGTTAAAGTATAATTTTTACTCTTAACAATTATACCTGCAGTTTAAGATACTCTTTTCTCTGTGCAGATATAGCAAGGAGACGCCTTTCTACTCTTCTGACGACCTTTTGGTGCGCAGTTACATGCTCATCTGGTATCCATATTTTCAGAGAAGCTGCAAAGAAAATGGACCTTCTTCCGTAAACCGCAAGCAGATATCTCTCCAGCTGTCGTACAGTAGAAAATGGAGCAGCAAATGCTTTGCCATTACCTAAGGCAAAATTACCCCACTTGTCTCTATCATGGCTGTCAAACAACCAAATATCACTACCAACTTTCATGAATAGAACTGTGAATTCATCAATCGTGGCAATGATAGGTCTATTAGCTTTCAAGTTCTTTGTCAAGACGTCGATGAGAGACGGACAACTATCTCGACATGATTTATCCAACTTTTTGTTGGCATAACTGACAGGACCTGCCCACTCATCTATCTGCATACCTATTGCTTTTTGCTCATTTATATTTACAGTAAATGTTTTTGGGATGTCATCCAGAGCAACTCTACCATCGATATCATTGCTGTATAGATATTTATTCCTAAACCTGAAGTGGTTCTGGTCTCCTTGATGTACAATTAGATCTATATCTTCTTTATCCCACTTATTCACACATTTAATGGTATTATACATTGCTGCTGTTACGGCCATACTTGTACATTGCTTGTTCGCATATCCTGAATTCACATTTGCCTGACAACAAGTTCCTCTGATGATACGTTTCCAAGGAGAATCTAAGGCAAATTATTTTAAGATAAATCACCGTAAAGAGCAATATACAAAACAAGCAGATAAAATTAGTTTTCGTTTCATTTATAGATTTATTATCACCATTATTATAATTATAATTATTATTGTTAAAAATAGCTTAAACAAACACATTTATTATAATTTTATTTGACATCCAATATCAATATAGATACCGTACCACCTGACAACCTTTGGGTTCTAGTTAACAATAATAAACACATGTACTTACGATGCTTTAGATGTTCATATGCATAGCTGAAGAAGTAAAGTAAAACATTTTAATAATCAATATCTAAACAATCATATGAACCAATAGTACGAACGACAGCACAGAATTTGACAAATCTACATACTCATGCAATCACAACATGTATTTTTTTCCTTTTAATGGTTGGTGCTCGTGTAAGGTTTCAAAGGGGCGCCATTAAGTGAGCCTTTTGACCATTTCATATTTCACCATCTTACTAAATTTGATATCTTGTAAGAAATACAGATGTGGTATTTCACTTTCTCTAATTTCTAGCAAATTTAATAAACGTCTGACCGGTGTGATAAAAATATTCTGTCTCGTCTCTAGTGAGAGAACAACTCGCGTGAAATTTCTTGCCAAATTTATTACGAACATCAACCTCGATGATTTACATTTTGGCCTTAGAGAAACATTTTCTATAACTTAAACGCTTGAATTATGAATTTTCTCACATCTTGTTTAATAAATTTTGAAATGTTTAAAAACTCGGCAAGCCTCGTTTTCAGAATTTGGCAAAATTTATTAAACTCAATGTGAGAAATTTCACAATGAACTTAGTTCTCGTTTTAGAAATTACAGTATTAAAGTACAGTGTATTTATTGGATTCTACAGAACATAATGGACTCTCATAGAAGAATCATCCCTCATATCTTAATTCTGTTATTTTCCTTGTATTACAGGATTCCACACTGTCTTAAAATGCAGAGAAACTTAAACGTGATAGCTTCGAGTTTTGGACAATGGTATTACTTCATTGTAGCACATTTTCACAGATGCCATTCTACAATTATTCACATAGCTACTCACCGAAAAAATGTTTATATAATCGATCAGAGGTACCTAAAATAGTACACAACATATTCAAACTAAACCAAACTTCCCTAAAACTATCTTTATTCTTGCACTTTCTATAAAATTTTCGCTTTATTTTATGCATTCTGCTATCACATTTTTTATCAGTCGTACACGTGAGAGTGATCTAGGCTATCAAATATATTTTTGGCGTGGGTTCCAAAGATTTTGTTGAAGTGCAGGTATTGGTAAATATGAACGTGGATGTAGGTACATTTGGCAGAAAGGCCCTAACAAGCAAAACAACATGAAATAAATCTTTAAGACGTATATCTTTTTTATTCATATACATGAATACATGATAACAATAAGACAATAATTAAGAAATTGCTTTCATAAAATATTTTATTCAGAGCAAAACCCATTACAATACATGTCTATTTATAAATCCTGGTTCAGATTATGTGTAGACATATGAAGTTTGAAATTTTTCCTCCTTTCTGCTAGATATGCCTGGTGTGTTTCCTGTTTAGTGGTCTTACTAATAACATATTCCATGCATATTTTGGAATGTAAGTTTGCACTCTAAAATACCACCCTAACAATATTAATCATGTTTTCGGCGTCAATATTCTGGTATTCATTTCAAGTCGAGCGAATTTGTTTCGTCAGTTTAGGTACCCGTCGATGTATATTGTATAAAGAAACCAGCGACGTCACCTAAAACAAAAAAGAAAAGAAAGCAACAAATATGATTTCGCCTAAATGTTCTAAGTGACATCGTCTCGAAGATTGTCCCACTTTTTAAAATGCATTTGAGAAGGATAAAATTCAAGAGATTAAGTATTTCACTGTATGTGGCTATGTTACACCGCCAAACTTTATAAGCTTATGTCGGAATATCAAATTGTGGCTAAGTACTTCGCTTTTTACATTTATATATGACTAACACAAATTATGCGTTCAATCTTGAAATGCGTATACTGACAATATAGACGTTACAATACAATAACGTGAAAATGGTGGTAACGTTGGCGACGTTTCTGACGAAAGTTGATTATCTTTATAATTTGTGAAAAATCTTATTGCAATGGACATTCAAATTATGAATGAAAAGTAAGAAAACTTTTGATAATTGTTTATTTCACTTAAAATTACTTAATAAATAAACACAGATCAGAAATACAAAAAAAATCAGTACAGTAGCACTAAATCTATATCTAAAACACATAACAACATCAACAAATTAACTTAATATTTACAAACATAAAAGAATGACACAGCACGCAACATTGCATTTCCTTATATTAATCACACAAGGAATTAGTATATTTTAGTCATTTCGCAGGAAAAGACTGTTGGATGTTACATCACCAAACTTAACAGTTTTGATTTTCTGCTTGTATTGTGTAGGTGACAGGTGAACCTTAATTTACAATCCTGTATAGTGGTTCTGATAGGTTCCGATTCTGTTGTGCAATAACTATGAACAAAAAACGAACTATGTCTCCTTAACGGGATGTCTTTCAACCAAAGGTCACAAAGTTGACTCTTGCATCAAAGTTTTATATGAATTCTTAGCACTGAACATTTGGAGACTTATTATACTCTCTCTTTTGCTAAATACGGATGAACTAATTTAATAGTTCATTCTGTATTAAGTTATTCATAAAAGTAGACCTAAACAAACATATATATGAAAGGACAATTCCTATATAACAACACACAAAAAATTATTCATCGTACATGTAAATTGGACTTCACTTAAGCACTTAATCTAATGATACAGGTAATGTTAATATTAAGATCAATCAAAACTTTCTACAAATACATGCTAACAAGAAAATAGATAAACTCTTAGCCATATAATTCAGTCATTACATATTAGATTATCAAACTTTCAAAGCTACAAAAATTTGGTGCTGACTTTCTCAACTTTTATTGTTGGTTGTGACTAGTTAGTTTGCTGTCTAACTGAAAGCTATTCTTATCTCTTGTTGATGGTAATGTGCCTCTCAGAACAACACACTATTCGTATATAGTTTTCTAGCATCTGAGTAGTTTTACGATTTTTTTTTATGTTTGGATTTAGTTATTTGACATTTTGTTTCGCCGGAGGTTTCATTCTTCTAGATCTTTGATAGACATTGGTTTGAAGTTTCTGTTTTAAGATTATAGGTGCTGAAGATTAGCATAAACCAACCATGTTCTCTTTTAACAGGAATGGAGGTTTTTCGAGATCTGTGTCCAAATAGCATACTGGTACATCTAAAATCAAACAATTTTTTTTCGTTACCATATTTTCGCCCTACCTTATTATAGAAGTACATGTAATACAATTTGTTTGTAATTTACTTTCAAAAATAGCATTTCTCTGCTTGAACTGAAAAAAGCATAAAAGAAGAAAAAAGAAAAGAAGTGAGGAATCGGTATGTAACAACGGCAGTATAATACCAAAGGAACAAAGCGCAAGATTACATAAATCAAAGTCCAGAGACAAGGCAAAAGAGAACACCAGAAGAAGGAAGACCAAGTGATACCTAATTAAACTCACCTATCGTGTGACAATTTTCCATCTATGAAAGACAAAAAAAAATTAGCAAAAATAAGAAAGTGTCGGTAAAACATTAAACAATACCAGTAGTCGTAATTACCTCCCCACTGAACTGATGAACTTTACGTTGTTACAGTCGTAGGGTGCTAGATCATTGATAGTTGGATTTTTTCAATAAAATTTTTCAAAGTAGTATTGCAACCTCGATCCATCCACCTCCTTGGTTGTTGGTCCAGTGTCCACCTATCTGGTAGCAGTTACAACCGAAAAAAGTCGTTCACTCGAGATTTGGAAACACCGTGATGCATCCTAGTTTTAAGTGCCTTCTACGGTACTGAACAATTGAAGACCCTGAATAAATGTATTCTTTGTGTTTGTAATTTTTTATTTACATCTACAATATCTAAAATATGAACGAAATGACATCAAGTAATCAAGTAATACATATTCTTATATTTTATGTTTCTCAAAGGTACACTTAAAAAACATATCTCAGTAATATTCAATCCAAAAGAGCTTTATTCAAACACAACTTTATTAAACATACACTAATTAATATCAAACATACAAAAACGAAACGTTAAACGAGTTTTAAGTAAAAGAAATCTACATTTCTTATGATTTTACATTTCAATGATAAACAACAACAACAATGATTTGTCTTTCGCATAAACATTTTTTTTCCAAAATCGAAAATTGACGTCACGCCATCATTCGAATTTTAAAAAAAGGCTATTTTTAAATTTCTGCCTGTAAACAGGTTCACTTTACTCGTTTGAAGGGCCATTATTTGTGTCGTACACAAGTGTAAACAAAAATTGGAGAAAGTGCACACAAGACAATGCCCCGCCTACGTCAAAATGAGCGAGAACAAGCCATTGGATTCGGCCATTGAATGCAGGAATGACTCTGGTTGAAATTGCAAAGCGTTTGAATGTGTCAAGAATGACAATTTATAGACTAAGGATTTGTTTAAGAAATACTGGCACGAGGAATGATCGCCCTCGTACTGGAAAGTCACGTAAAACGACGTCACGACAGGACATGCGTATCGGGATGACACATTTACGTAACCGGTTTGTAAATGCAGCTGTTTCATCACGCCAAATCCTCAATCTCATGCGTAACAGAATTTCTTCTCAAACGGTGCGTAACTGCTTACGCAAGGTTGGTCTAAGAGCACGTCGGCTACGAAGAGACCAACCCTGACACGTCGTCATACGGATGCCCTATTAGAATGGGCTCGTTCACGTGTTAGATGGAATAGACTGACGTGGCAGCAAGTGTTATACAGCGATGAATCAAAGTTTTATCTTAAGTTTAGTGACGGTAGGGTAACGGTGAACCACAGACATGTTGAGCGTTATTCTGATGACTGTGTACAGGAAACCGGTCGTTTTGGCGCTGATGTAATCATGGTGTAGGAAGGAATAGCACACAATGACCACACAGAACTCAAAATTATTGATGGCAACCTAAATGTCGCATAGTATACGGACGAAATTCTTCCTCCTGCGGTACCCCCTTCCTGCATAGACATCGTTTTAATCACGTATCCCAACAGGACAATGCCCGGTGTCACGTGGTACGTCTATCTATGGACTACTTGAATAATAATCATGTCCGTTTGCTACCCTGGCCAGTAATGTCTCCTGATATGTCACCAATCGAGAACTTGCGGGGTGAACTTGAACGTTGTGTCAGGAATGGCCGAATTCCACCGGAAACGCTGCCCCAACTTCGAGCAGCAGTGAAAAGAGAGTGGAACAATATCCCACAAGACTACATCAAGACTCTGATCGTTTCTATGCGACGACGGCGCCAGCCAGTTATGAATGCAAGAGGAGGTCACATTGAAGGATATTACAATGTTGTAAGATATTGGTATTCATTGCTTGATATAAAAAATTGTTTCGATAAAATATTAGTGTAACGTTTTTTTTTGTTTTTTTTTTGTTTTTTTTCCTAGTATGTAAACATATTATTAAACATAAGAGCAACAACAAAAAAAAAAAAAAAAAAAAAAAAAAAAAAAACAATAGGCCTAATAAAAACAAATTGGCAAGACCTATATGTTTACAATAAAAGCAACACTTTCTCAGATATTGCAGCCATTATGCATATAAGTCTCATAATCAAAGTCACCAAACCAACAGTCACTACTATCTGGTGACTGCCGAACTTCGGGGTCTTTGTATTCATTGTTGACGTCCTTGATCTGTCTCCACATGCTCTTGGTAAGGCCAACTGTCTACATGCTAAATGGAGTCTATATCAACATCCCAATCTTTGAGCAGCCTGACTAGTTTTCAGACATTTGATATGAGTGCTACATATGTAATATTTTTGGCTTGAGGTCTCATGCCACTGGCTGGTTTGTAGTCCATAATATCGTTATTGTGTAGTAGTTCCTTGATGGTTTTATTATGCTGTTATGTTATGTTCTGCATATTTACATACGCAGAAATGCTATGCGTCAATAGAAAATGATCTGTGTCCAAATACAGTATTTAATCTGAAACCAATTGATAAATATAGTAGCATTAAATATTAAAAAGAATAAAAGTAATTAAATACATGTACATGAAAATTGTGACTATATATCATGCATGTGGAGGATGAAATAAAGATTTAAACTGCATACAAATATCAAATTATTTTCCATTATAAAAAAAAATTGAAATTCTCCAGATTACACATAGAAATACACTTTACAATTACAGATTCAGCCTCCTATAGGACATACTTACTTCGATGTCTAGATTGACTGGAAGTTGTTATAGTCGCCTTTGGCTGAAATCGTTTAGTCTCAACCTTTTATTGCTGGACAAATTTTATACAGTTTTTAGCACTTCATTGAAACCGATCAGTATTTATTCACAACATATGAAACTGTACTATCAAATATAACAGTAAGATAAATGCAAAGGGATATGATAAGGAAACAAGCTTTTAAAGTTTGTACAAGTCCTTCCTCCAGAACTCGTTCAAGGCGCTAGCATTGTCATCTTGACATCCCAGTTTGACAGCATTTACTCAGATGTTTTATATTCTAGGCGGAGTATAAGGTTCATCTCCAGCGATTCGAAGCACCTCAATCTCTCTCTCTCCAATGTATCACTCGTTAATTGTATTTGGTTGCTTGGCTTAAGCAGCACCCAAGCAGTTTTTCGGATTTTTGTTGTCCATCTAACGATGACGTTGAATAAAACTTTTCGTAAGCAATAAACTGTTACATGGCAACATTTCGTCACAGCAAATTTCAGCGCACGAGTTATCATTTTAATCACACGACACCTAACTCTAATCGCAGAGCCAAGTTTATAGTACATTTGGTTGGAACTTTCTGTCCTTGGATTTCTGTTGGATTACTTCCCATTTTGGAAATCAAAACAGTTTTTGCTGCTGCGGTCAAGGAAGTGGCAAAACTTTCAATTTACCGACATTAAGATTTACACCCATGCTCTCAACCTTTCACTGACCCGCCGTCGTGCAAAGACAACATCGTATACATTTGTCAGTTTTTCACGTCTGATATACCTACAATGTAGACATTTTACATCGATGAATCTAATACATTGTGCAAGCTTGGAGTATTAATCTTGACTTCATTACAATAAAAGTTTTGCCACTTTCTTGACCGCAGCAATAATTGTTTGTGTTACTTATTTAAGCAAAGAAATGAATGGTGCCAGAAAACGGTAATATATAGCCCGATATGATTGTAATTGTAGTTACATCACAATATTAGATTCGTAATAACTATGTCGGCCCAAAGTGATCATTTTAAACGGGATTCTGTTGTTGCTTTTTTCTATATTGCCAAAGTTAACAGATTACTAGATTGTTAAAAGTAAACGCATAAAATCAATGCATTATTAAAACAAAACACATCTCCAAAAACATAAGTTTAACAGCAATGGTGGCACTTCTACCAATTTGTGGTACAATAAATACTCTAACGACTGAAAAGTGGGTCAATCGAGGATTTGCGGAAAATATCTTTAAAAAAATATCCGTTATTTTTTAAACAGAAATTTTTTCTCAAAGTTACAAAGGGAGATAATTTTAGCCTCTCATGTAAAAAACAAATAATTTTTTCCCTTGTCGAAATGGTCATCCGAAAGAATAAAGATTACTTCAATTTCTGTTGTTTCGCATAGTCATTTTGTATTCAACATTTCTCCTGAAAATGGAATGACTCACTTTTTTTCTCAAACTCTTCACAATCAACAATATAAATCATTAACATATCACTGCCACTAAATAATTTTCTTACCTCAGCAGCATCCATGGAGAACAAAACGACCGTTGAACATAAAATATCAATAAAAATAGATCTTAACTGTTTTATAACGCGCATTCGACCGCGCAGTTGAAGAATAAAAACAGTCGGATACGGGTGGATTGCATTTTGGGTCGACAGCTTTACATTTCTGTCGTCATAATAAATTGAGAGTTGTATACCGAAAAATTTCGCCCACTTTGTCATAATTATCCGTTTTTCGTAAATAAAGTCATGTTGGAAACCTTCATTTGATTAACCTCATGATACATATTTCCATTTTACGCCATGGTACAGATTATGTGCGACCATTTTACAGAGGTATCAGAAATTTAATGAATAGGTGAATCTATTAAGCCAAAAACTGCTTTTCTGATAGATTTTTCAATACATTTGTCTGTAGAATGATATGAAATAAATGCCTAAAATAGAGAAAACTCCTGTATTATTAGCGCTAGAATGATCCGGCAAATCGTAATATTGCATATGTCAGTTAAGTAGGAATTAAGGGGTCGTTAAATCCAGTTGATGCAAATATAAGTGTCAATCAATATTGAATTAGATTCGGATGTCTCTTCAAATGATGAATTTTTAGTTTTGTTGAAAACTTCTGACTTTTGACGCATTTATTACTGACTTTAGCAAGTTCAGAACGACTTCGTTTAAAAATCGAAACATGCATAGCACACGAAAGGGTTTGTGATAACATCACCTCAAGACATAATCTTTAACCTTTTGGCTTATGTCATGGCCCATCACGTGAATAAAATATTCAGGGGAAAATGGACATACTCCATGGAAAAAAAACGGAGAGAAATTGCCCTAATTAGTTTACCTTTTACCTGCAAACATTAAGATCAACTGCATGTTTTTGACAAAATTTCTTAAAGATTAACTGTGATTACTGACACATTAAAATATAAATCTAGGTGACTAAAGAAAGCAATTATATTAAAATTATCATGGTTGGCTATTCTTTCAAGACAGGAAAAAATGTCACTTAAAATAATTATAATACTTTTATTGTCTTTTCCGATCGCCAAAAACAAAGCTGATTTTTTTTTCCTGATGATTGGTTTCAGATATTGATATCTAAATTCTTTTGTTCGTTACATCGATAAAATACTTTAGATAATAAAAGAGAAATAAAATATAACTGAAGTTTCCCTTTAAACCCTACCTCTCAGGCTTTATGTTGAAATCCTCCAACTGAAATAGACAAAATATTTAAATATTAAACTATCAATTGGGTAAGCGGGTTCCGCGTTTTCTCACTGAACGTAAAACGGTATCTTATCAAAAATTTGAATGTGAAAACGGGTAATGTTTTGCGTGAATTATCCAATTGAATAAACATTAAAATAAGAATTATAACATACTGGTGCAGTCTGTTAGAAAGCCCTCAAAAGATATCTAGTATGTTATATTCAATAGCCCATTCCAAATATGTCGACAACAACTACGATATCCCATGGATGAAGATTGTCAAAAATATATTGAATGAATGTGGCTTACCTTATATGTTTCAAGTACATAATGTCCCATTTAAAATTTGGTTAAAGTAAAAAAAAAACAAAAAACAAATACTTACAGACCACTTTATACAATTATGGAATAATGATATTCATACTTCCCAAAAGTGTTTAAGCTATAGAATATTTAAAACAGTCCTCGTTTTTGAAGAATACTTAAACATTCTTAATGGACGAGACCTCATAACTCTGTGTAAATATAGAACTCTTAACCATAGCTTACCCATCGAAAGGGGTCGGTGGCAAAACATTGAAAGTGAAGAACGGAAATGTACACCATGTAATATGTCAGTAATCGGAGATGAGTACCACTACATAATGGAATGCCCTTCACTTTAAAATGAAAGAAAACTTTCATATAAAAGAAAACTTTATATTCCACAATATATATATACCGTAGACATAACACTGATAAATTACATTCTCTCCTTAATACAAAAAGAATTTCTTTACTGAAAAGTCTGTATTTATAAGAATTGTAAACCAAACTGTCAGTCCTCTGGGATAATTTTGTACTTTTTATTTCAAATCACATGATGTATGTTAATTTTCTTGTTGTGCATTTTATTTATTATTGTTTTAATGTGTCTATTTTTGTTAACCACCTCAGTCATTGTTTTTGTTTTATATGCATGTTATATATTCTTTTCTCTGTACCTTTGTTTATTGGTTTTTAGAGAAATAAACTATCTATCTATCTATCTATCTAAGAAGTAACTATTGAAAACTTAGGCAAGTTAACCTTACATGGAAAAAAGGCCTCTATTCGGGTGATTTTAGAACATTCTCTTCGTTTATAAATGTGAAATTTAACTGAAAATAACGGCATTTTGGAAGAGGGACCACTTGATACCATGTTTAATTGGATCCAAATTGACTGCCAGATCACACTAGCATTTGCTCTTGCCGATTCGTGGGTTGAAGATATGGCAGCGAGACCAGCAAATTTGCGGACTATTTGACAGATGGACTAGTGAATCACTACTTTCGTCACCTTTATGGGTTCAGTAAGCCC
>MJUU01045411.1:3250-19734 GCA_002080025.1 Modiolus philippinarum
ATTTGCTTCAGTAGCTTCAGAGGAATTAGCAAATATATGCTTTTCCCATAAGGTCCCATGTTAAACTATGTTCTGCGCTGGCGGCCATGTTTTTTCACGGATCGAAAAAATTTCGGCAAACTAAGTAAAGGACCTTCCATACATCATTCCTGTAAAGTTTGGTTCAATTTGCTTCAATAGCTTCAGAGGAGATAGCAAATATATGCTTTTTCCCATAGGGTCCAATGTTAAATCTTAGTTCAGCGCTGGCGGCCATGTATTTTGGCAGATTGGAAAAATTTTGGCAAACAAAGTAAAGGACCTTCCATACATCATTCCTGTAAAGTTTGGTTGAAATTGGTCCAGTGGTTTCAGAGGAGATAGCAAAAATATGAAAAGTTTACGGACGACGATGGACGACAGACGCCAAGTGATGGCAAAAGCTCACATGGAGAGGCCAGGTGAGCTAAAAATAAAATTTTTAAAATTCGCCCCTTTTGGACCTCATTTATCTCATGGACGGTACATGTGACGTGAAATTCGTTGACATACTACTGATTGGAAATTACCTCAGGAGCACACTGAAAGAAACCCCATCAAAATCTTATTATTAACTAGAGCTGTCGCCGAATGGCAACCAATTATGCCCCCGTTCATTGAACCCTGAATCAATATGGCAAGTGCATATTTAAGTGTGTGTTGACACAATACAGGTGTTGACACAGTACAAGTATGGACACAATGATATGCCTCCCCTTTTTCCAAAATATATAAAAGGGAAGTTCTGAGCCCGAAAATCAATGGTGCTAGGCAATCTTCCTATAAAGTTTCATCCATTTTGAGGCACGTTGAATTTTCCCGCTTTTTTCAGTTTCCATGGCAACAGTGGCCATTTTGAAAACTCTGAGACCCAAAATCATTTCTATGGGTGCTAGACATCCTTCTTGTAAAGTTTCATCAAATTTGAGGCACTTTGAATTTTCCCGCCTTTTTTCAGTTTCCATGGCAACCGTGGCCATTTTGAATATTCCAAAAGATATGTGTGTGCACATCTTATTGTAAGTTAGATTCCTTTGAAGTACTTGGAATTTGTTTGCAAACTTTCTTAAAAAACATGAATAGTTGTGTTTTTCATTCGTACGGACGGACGGACGGACGGGTAGACGGACGGACAGAGGTAAAACAGTATACCCCCTCCTTTGGAGCGGGGGTATAAAAACAAACTTGACCTGTATTTTATGAATGTAGAAAGATTTTCCTGAAATATTAAAAGTTTCCCTTGAAGCAAACTGAAGTTATCATCCGGAAACCATAAAATTTACAGATTTTGCCTGAATGAACGGACGGACGGACATGAGGAATCCTATATAACCTGACCTTTTAAGGTGGGTATAAAGAGTTACTGCAAATGGCACTGGTGAGCTTAAAATCAGATTCAACATTAGTCTTGGAGTCTAATTTGTATGTCTAAAATCAATTTCTCTGATAATGCATCACACTTTTCTGTTTATCATATTCATGAAAAAATTTGATATTTCCCATGTTCTGAATATATAAGGCAAATAACTGCATATCCATAACAAAATGTACTTGTAAACAAATTCCGTTGACTGGCTGTATGAAAACAATGTAAATTCATTTATGTTTTTATCATTTTTAATGATGATGAATTGATATGATTATGTTTAATTGCCTGTTTGTGATTAAATCAATATCAAGATTAACTATGAATTTCATTGCTGAAGAGAATGTTTGTTATGTGTACAAATCAAAATCGATTCTTTTAGAGCTATAGAATTGTCCTCCTTGTCCAACTTTCCGTACAAAAACACCATCTGGAAAGTAGTTATCTTCTGTCCAATCCATCATCTGCTGACTGGTGTACGGACCGTGGATTTCCTCGTCATCTTTGTTTTCCCATCTATATTCCCATTTTACCTCATCTTCTGTGTCCCCACCTCCTCCTGAAAAAATTTATAACTCGTTAATTCTCAATATTGAATAAAATAATGTTTTAATTGTTTTGAAATCATGACTATCATAGGAATAAATAAACAGCTGCGCCAAGTCGCATGATATGCCCGTCTTCACCCCTTCAAAACTTTAAGTGATTAAAGAATGAATACACCTATAACTGCCCAATTAAACATGATATCTCTTTAATAAATCAATCTGCAAAGTTTGAAGTGAGCTGATCAAACTATTAATCAGTTAGAGTGCATTATGTATAAAATTGCCTTAAATTTGAAAAATAAAGTCTCATAACTCTTGCAAGAAAATTGAAATTTCACGAAAAAGTATACAGATCATGAGGCAATCATACCCAATATCTTTATAAAGTTTGAAGTGAATTGGTGAAAGAGTTGTCAAGTTTGAGCGTAACATGTAAAAAATTGCCTTAAAATTGACAATAAAAGTCCCATAACTCCTACAAGAAAAATCGAATTTTCACAAAAAAAATTACATATTGTGAGTTTATCATACCAAATACCTCTACAAAGTTTGAAGTGAATCGACCAAAGGGTTGTTGATTTAGAGCGTGACATGTAAAAAATTGCCTTAAAATTGGCGAATAAAGTCCCATAACTCCTACAAGAAAAATCGAATTTTCACGAAAAAGTATACAGATTGTGAGGCCATCATACCCAATACCTCTGCAAAGTTTGAAGCAAATCAACCAAAGGGTTGTCGAGTTAGAGCGTGACATGTAAAAAATTGCCTTAAAATTAACGAATAAAGTCCTATAACTCCTACAAGAAAAATCCAATTTTCCCAAAAAAGTATACAGATCGTGAGGCCAGCTACCCAATACTCTGCAAAGTTTGAAGTGAATTGACCAAATAGTTATCAAGTTAGAGCGCGACATATGAAACGGATGGACAGACAGACAGACAGACGGACGGACAGATGCACAAACAGACCGACGGACAATGGGACATTGGTATACAATATTACGTCCGTCATTAGATGGGCGAATAAAAACTTAACACAGAAGTTACTATAAATTTAATTTCATCATATGGGCATTTCGTAACTCTTTTTCCTTCATCAAGTGAAAACATTTGGAAGATATTAAATCAAAGGAATAAAATCTAATAGAGAAATATGACCACTAGAGTCTAAAAGAAAAGCCAATAAAGGGCTACGCCGAGCGCAGCATGATACGACCACAGCATGTCGACCACTGAAAATCGACAAAAGTAGTGTAAAGTGAATGTGAACACAGTAAAGAGCTTGACTCAATAATTAGATGGACACAAAAAGAAGCTTGACACAGTTATTAGCTGGACACAAACTAGGGAAAAAATTAACCCTTCTGATCACTAATTGATAAAAAAATAAAGGGCTATGCCGAGCGCAGCATGATACGACCGCAGCATGTCGTCCACTGAAATCTGAAAAAGTGTAATTTAAAGCGAGTATGGACAAACGAAAGAGCTTGACACAATAATTAGAAGGACGCAATAAGGAGATTGACCCAGAAATTAGCTGGACACAAACTAGGGAAAATAAAAATTAGCCCTTATGACTCCTTATGATTCCTCTTTGACCCTTTATAGCGCAGAAACGGTAAGAGCTACGCCCAATCCATTGACATACTGCTGAAAGCTTATATCAAGAGGAATCCAAAGAAAAAAGACCATCAAAATGCGATGAAAAATAAAAATTTTAGGTAATCTGCAAATTTGCAGTTTTGGCCCCTGTGAACCCTTATAGCACGGAAACAGTAAGAGCTAAGCAACATCCGTTGACATACTACTGAAAGCTTACATCAAGTGGAATCCAAAGAAAAAAATCCCATCAAAATCCGATGAAAAATAAAAATTTTAGGTTATCTGTAAATTTATGATTTTGGCCCCCTTCGGCCCCTCATAGCTCGGAAACGGTAAGAGCTACGCCAAATCCGTTGACATACTGATGAAAGCTTACATCAAGAGGAATCCAAAGAAAAAAATCCCATTGAAATTCGATGAAAAATAAAAATTTAAGGTTATCTGTAAATTTATGATTTTGGCCCCCTTTGGCCCCTCATAGCTGGGTAAGGAAACAAGTTACCAAAAATCTAATAGTAGAACGCTATGTAAATTTTTCATAAGGAATCCTTTGAAAAAAATTGCATCAAAATCGGACTAAAAATAAAAAAAATTAAATTTTTGAAATTCGCCCCTTTTGGGCCCCATTTATCTCGTGAACGGTACATGCCACATGAAATCCGTTGGCATACCCCAGATTGGAAATTTTCTAAGGAGTTTACTGAAAGAAACCCCATCAAAATCCAAAAATTTTTGCGGTCGTATAAAAACTGTAAGAGCTATGCAAAATATGTTACTTTCAACTAAAAGCTTACTTCAAGAGAAATCCAAAGAAAAAAATTCCATCAAATCTGATGAAAAATAAAGATTTGGCATATTTAGAAAAATTGCAATTTTGGCCACTTTGACTCCTTGTAGCACCGAAAAGGTAAGAGCTGTGCCAAATCCGTTGGCATTCTACTGAAAGCTTAGATCAAAAGGAATCCAAAGAAAAAAATCCCATCGAAATCCGATGAAAAATAAAGATTTGACATATTTAGAAAAATTGCAATTTGGGCCCCATTGACCCCTTGTAGCTCGTAAATGGTAAGAGTTACCCCAAATCTGTTGACATAGTACTGAAAGCTTAGATCAAGAGGAATCCAAAGAAAAAAATCCCATCAAAATCCGATGAAAAATAAAGATTTGACATATTTAGAAAAATTGCACTTTTGGCCCCTTTGATCCCTTGTAGCTTTGAAACGGTAAGAGCTATGCCAATCTGTTGACATACTACTGATAGCTGAGATCAAGAGGAATCCAAAGAAAAAAATCGCATCGAAATCCGATGAAAAATAAAAATTTTAAATGAACTGCAAATTCACAATTTTGGCCCTGTTTGGCCCCTCATAGCTGGGAAAGGAAACAAGTAACTAAAAATCTAACAGCTGCGCGCCATATTAATTTTTTGCAAGGAATCCATTGAAAAAAACTGCATCAAAATCAGACTTAAATTAAAAAAAATATTTTTTTGAGATTCCCCCCTGTTGGGCCCCATTTATCTCGTGAGCGGTACAAGCTACTTGAAATCTGTTGGAATACTGCAGATTGTAAATTTCCTCAGCAGCACACTGAAACAAACCCCATCAAAATCCAATAAATAATAAAGATTCTACAGTCAATTATGTGAAAACATCAAATTTAACCCTTTTTGGCCCCTTTTTTAAAAACGGGTGGGGCCACAATGACCAAAACTAAGCCGAGCATTCCTCTAGTGCCAAGGAACATTGTGTTGAAATTTCATAAAGATTGATCAACTGAAACAAAGGTGTCTACAGACAAAGACAACAACGTCCGACGACAACGACGACAACAGCACCATACCATTATACTACCGCAAAAATTTTTGCGGTCGTATAAAAATCAGCTCATGACAAAAGTCGATACTCTTTAGCTGTAAACAAAATTTTATAAATTTTACTTGATTTTATATGATAGTAGTTGTTAAGAAAAATGCAGTTTCATGTTTTATTCAGGGTTCATACACATTTGTTATCACAAAACAAGAGGCTCTCAAGAGCCTGTATATCTCACCTGGACCATGGCTGACATAGAGAGATGAATGGAATTTCCAAAAGGGTCCAGAATTTAAACTATGTTCCCTGTTGAGGCCACCATGGATAAGATCTTTGAATGAATTTTCCCATAGGGTCCACTGTTAAAACTATGTTCCCCACTGGCGACCATCTTAGATGAGATACGGACTTCCAGGATATCTTTTTTGGATAGGACCATCAAAGGACCATTGTGACTAATTTGGTTATAATTGGGCAGGTAGTTTCTGAGATCTTTGAATGTGTTTTCCCATAGGGTCCAATGTTAAAACTATGTTCCCCGCTGGTGGCCATTTTGGATGAGGTACAGACCTGTTCGATATATTTTTTGGAAGGGACCATCTAAGGACCATTGCGAAAAAGCTTGGTTATAATTGGGCTAGTAGTTTCTGAGAAAAAGATCTTTGAATGTGTTTTCCCATAAGGTCCAATGTTAAAACTATGTTCCCCCCTGGTGGCCATCTTGGATGAGGTACGGACCTGCCGGATACCCTTTTTGAAGTTACCATCTAAGGACCATTTTGACTATGTTTGGTTCTAATTGGACTACTAGTTTCTGAGAAGAATATCTCTGAATTCATTTTCTCATAGGGTCCAATGTTAAAACTATGTTCCCTGCTGACGGCCATCTTGGATGAGGTACAGACCTGTCGGATACCTTTTTTGGAAGGGTCCATCTAAAGACCATTGTGACTATGTTTGGTTCTAATTGGACTATTAGTTTCTGAGAAGAACATCTTTGAATGCGTTTTCCATAGGGTCCAATGTTAAAACTATGTTCCCCGCTGGCAGCCATCTTGGATGAGGTACAGACCTGTCGGATACCTTTTTTGGATGGGACCATCTAAGGACCATTGTGACTAAGTTTGGTTATAATTGGGCTGGTAGTTTCTGATAAGAAGATTTTTGAATATGTTTTCCAATAGGGTCCAATGTTAAAACTATGTTCCCCACTGGCGACCATCTTGGATCAGATACGCATACGGACTTGCCCGATATCTTTTTTGGATGGGACCATCAAAGGACCATTGTGACTAATTTGGTTATAATTGGGCAGGTAGTTTCTGAGATCTTTGAATGTGTTTCCCATAGGGTCCAATGTTAAATCTATGATCCCCGCTGGCGGCCATCTTGGATGAGGTACGGACCTGTCCGATACATTTTTTGGAAGGGACCATCTAAGGACTATTGTGAATAAGTTTGGTTATAATTGGGCTGGTAGTTTCTGAGAGAAAGATCTTTGAATGTATTTTCCCATAAGGTCCAATGTTAAAACTATGTTCCCTGCTGGTGGCCATCTTGGATGAGGTACAGACCTGTCGGATATCTTTTTGGAAGGTTCCATCTAAAGACCATTGTGACTATGTTTGGTTCTAATTGGACTACTAGTTTCTGAGAACATCTTTGAATGTGTTTTCCCATAGGGTCCAATGTTAAAACAATGTTCCCCGCTGGCAGCCATCTTGGATGAGGTACAGACCTGTCGGATACCTTTTTTGGATGGGACTATCTAAGGACCATTGTGACTAAGTTTGGTTATGATTGGGCTGGTAGTTTCTGAGAAGAAGATCTTTGAATGTGTTTTCCCATAGGGTCCAATGTTAAAACTATGTTCCCCGCTGGCGGCCGGCCATCTTGGATGATGTCAAACCTGCCGGATATAATTTTTAAAGGGGACTACCCAAGGACTATTGTGACTCAATTTGGTTCCAATTGGCCCAGTGGTTTCAGAGGAGAAGATCTTTGAATTAAAAGTTTACGACAGACAATGGAAGGAGGGACGACGGATGCCAAGTGATGGCAAAAGCTCACCCTGGCATAGCCAGATGAGCTAAAAATAGAGTACTTTCAAGGAAAATTTTTCAAAATATTAAAGGACCAAGATTTTTTTATGCAATTCAAAAAATGCAATTCGTATTATACTCTTTTGGGGGATAAATCTGTGTTTTTCAAATTTCATGTGCTATTGTTTTTGTCCGTAGATCTGATTTTTCCGTATTAATTTGCAAATAAAAATTACACAGTAATGACAGTTCTTTTCAATAAAATGACAGTTTTCAAAGGCATTCAAGGACCTTTTCCAAATTTCACTTATTTTGAATTCCTAAATTTTAATCATCTTTGCAATTCTTCAATTTATTTTTAACTAAATGGCTTGGGTAACAAAAAACAGAAAATACATAATAGAATAAACCATTTCAAAAAATTTCAGAAATGATGCTTCAATGCTGTAGCCTTTAGGTTCATTTTTAGTTCCCCTCAACGAAGTTGAGGGGGACTATTGGAGTACCCCCCGCGTCCTCGTCCGCGTCTACGTCTACGTCTACGTCTACGTCCGCGTCCGCATTTGGGCATATATCTCTGCAACTATGCATGGTAGGATCATCAAACTTTGTATGCAGGTGCATCTTGGGCTATCTCACAGCCTCCAAGAAAATTGGGTCTCTCTGACCTATATTTTCCGCTTGAACGACTTACATTCAAGTTTACGTCCCAGTTCAGATCTCAGTCACTATACATGGTAGGATCATGTAACCTTGCATATGCATGCATCTCTGATGGTAGGTCAGCATCCAGGCAAAATTAGGTCACTTTGACCTATATTTTCTGCTTGAATGACTTACATTCAAGTTTATGTCCGAGTTCAGATCTCAGTCACTTTACATGGTAGGATCATGTAACCTTGCATAGGCATGCATCCCTGATGGTACATCAGCATCCAGGCAAAAGTAGGTCACTTTACTTATGTTTTACGCATGAGTGATTTATGTCCAAGTTTTCAGGCAAGTTCAGATCTCAGTCACTATACATGGTAGGATCATGTAACCTTGCTTAGGCATGCAAATGCGATGTCAACATCCAGTCAAGATTTTGTTACTGTGACAAAGTGCCATAACGACGCGAACTCTGTAATCGTTGATTACCTATCTTTTTATTTATTGCACTCAGTACCATTCCTCACAAACAAACATTTCCAATAAATACATTTGTGAAATGACCGAAAAAGTTAACTTTGAGAAATATCACACACCCCCCATATATACTGTAGGATGTTGGGAGTCATTTAGCAATTTGATTAATCATAATTGGTGTTTCGTCGATTTATACAACAAAATCTGCAGAAAACAGCAAAGAAACCCATCCCATAAATATATACATTTCTCTAATTCTTATGCTGTTCTCATCAATATCATTCCATAGGAGCAGACCTGGGGTCAATTACTTTGAAATGTAATTAATTAAATTACAATTACATTTCAAATTTCCTCAATTAAATTACAATTACAATTACTTTAGGAAGTAATTAATTAAATTACAAATTACTTTTCAGTTTTGCACTTCATACGATATGATACAAATTTTAAAGGGCCACAACCAAGGACACTTTTCAACAAGCAATTTTGATGAAATGTCAAATCAAGGGGATAACTGATATTTGGGGTCTGCGAAGTACAGTATATTTCCATCAACATTTTAAAATTTGGGGTCTCAACTACAGACCATGGTAAAAAGTCTACAGCAATAACCAAATGACTGCAACTGTCAGTTGTTCTTTTCTAGGGTACAAACAGGAAAACTGTTTAGTTTATGTTCATGAAAAAACATTGATGTTACTGTTTGTTGGTTTTCATCATTAGGTAGGTATATATTTCTTGAAATTTCAGAAAAAAATGTAACATTCTAACGCATATGTGATTTCTATGGTTTGGAGCAATTATTATTTTTTTCTAAACCTAAGGTATCAAAATTTCACACACTGTTGTTAAAACACTTTTTATGTTTATAAAATTCAATTTGCAGATATTTTTCAAACACTAAATTTAAACCTTTTCACATATTTGTTCATTTTTATATTATTTAAAAAAGAAATGAAAAATTAACATAATTTGACATGTTGTTTTATCTTAGTAAATGCATTATTTGGTTTTTAAAATCAATTTACCTTTAATTTGTGACATTTTGTTTTGATAGGTAAAATTTAACTGCTGTAAATTAAGTATGTTTATAGAGCCTTTTAGCTTTGAGGACTGGAAATGTTAATTAATAAATAAAATTATATTTCTCTCAAT
Source organism: Modiolus philippinarum (assembly GCA_002080025.1). Taxonomy (NCBI): domain Eukaryota; kingdom Metazoa; phylum Mollusca; class Bivalvia; order Mytilida; family Modiolidae; genus Modiolus; species Modiolus philippinarum. The sequence continues at coordinate 12,926 of MJUU01045411.1, forward strand.
TAGCTTATGATACCCATATCAACAACTCATGTGTGTAGACCTTGTATAAGTAGAATTGTAAAAATAAAATTTGAAAAAAATGTTTACATGGTTTAGGAGATATAAACCTGGCAATGAATATGCTTCAACATGCTGTTTATACAAAAAAGAACAAATACCGGTATATTTGGTTTAATCAAATAAAATTAATAAGGGGCATACCTGCAAAATAATTCAAATATATTGGAATGTTTAAACAATTTTACTTGAAATTCAAATAACACCTAACAGACAGATCATTTAATATATAGCTAACTATTTCTTTATCCTGTATGAGTAACAAAATTGGAGGTCATTGAAATAATTGTTGGGCAATGAATGCATTTTGCCCTAAAATGCCCATCTTGATTTTGTGGAATTCAAGTTCAAAATATATTCTTGAAAAAACATGACTACCAAATCCAATCAAACATACAAAAAAGGAATGTTTGACACACAAAACTAATCCCAGTTCTGATCCATAGGCAGCACACATTTTAAATTTTAATTTTTGACCATACATCCAATAAGGATAGTCGTTAAATTTAGTAAATTATCATTGTCTTTTGTAAATACATATATTTTATCACCTTGAAATAAGTGTTAATGTTAGTGGAAAAAATCAAAACATTTTTGTATCTTTTGCCTTAAGATGTGATTCAAAATAGAAGTCTTTGCCATTTTACAAAGAAACATCAAAATACATGTTAATCAAACTTGTTCACAAGTAACTGAAAAGTAATTGAAAAAGTAATTGTAATTACATGGTTTTTCAGGCCTGTAATTAATTAAATTACAATTACATGTAATTGAATTTTCTCTCAATTACACATTACATTCAATTACATAAGAAAATGTAATTAATTACAGTCAATTCCAATTACATTTTTCAATTACCCCAGGTCTGATAGGAGATCAAAGTGTTCTCCAACATGTGGGTAAATTGATCTCGAGATTTCATTGGATATTGAAAAGGTCACAAACTTATCTTCAAATAGCAAAATATACCTTAAATTCATTTATTTCAAATCTAAATCAATGTAACAAAATCTTTTTTCAAAGCATACGCTGTTTATTGGTCTTAAATCACCTATAGAAATATAGTTTCTATAATGAGAACTAAGTTGATTATGAAATTTCATATTGAGTTAAATAAATTTTGCCAATGTCTGAAAACGAGGCTTGCAGAGTTGTAAACATTTGAAAAATTTTTTAGGGCTGTTCCAGAAAAGTTGGTCTGGGACCCTTTGAAGGCACTTCATATAAATTGCTGTGGGTGGTTGTGTTTCCATCATCTTTTTGTATTGTACATATGGGGAAGAATTCTATAGGTAGTGGGGGTCAATAAAAANCCCCCCCCCCCATGTCAATTTTTCTGGAACAGCCCTAATAACAAGATGTGAGAAATTTCATAATTTATGTGTTTAAGTTGTAGGAAATGTTTCTCTAATGACATAATGTAAAACACTAAGGACTATGTTCTGAAAAAATTTGGCGGGAAATTCTATGTGAGTTGTTCTCTCACTAGAGATGAGAAATATTTTTATCACATCAGCCAGGCGTTGGTTAAATTTGCTAGAAATTAAAGAAGCATTGTTTTTGTTTATTTCCATACAATGTCAATTTCATATCTGGTGATGTAACACAGCATTGACTGTAGAGGCCAATGATGGGGTAGAACCTAAAAAACATGAAAATGCCATTAGTTCCAGAATTAGAGAAATAAAATCTATCATTTACAAGTCGTTGAATATCATAGTTCTACTGTCTCAAGGATTAAACAAAAAAGTTCTCGCTAATGCTCAAACTTCTAAAGTTTACCCCTTTTGACAGTAGAACCGTGATAAACAAGGACTTGAAAGGATATATTCTATTTATCTCGCGTAAAAAATTTAAGAAGAAAATTTAAATGGCTTTCATTCCCATTTTAAGGTGGTTAAAACAACCACCTTTCATTGAAGCAGGTGATTGTTTTTTATTTAGTTTTTGATAATTTCAACTGAAAGAAATGCCAAAGCATTGTAATAATGGAAAAATAACCACCTTTTCGACATAGACAACACTGTATTTTATGTACACATTTTTTGTGCAGGACAAAATAGGGTGATAAGTTTATACATGTTCTCATTATATTACTACTAACTGGACTGAAGAAATAATGTGTTTTGAAATCATTATATAGTTTACATATAAAAAATAAAAATTAGGGGGTCACCGTTGAAATAAGAGAGATAAATTGAGAAATCTTAATTTCTCTAGTGATATATTTGTGAAATTCTTTTAGCAGATTACCTCCCTTGCCTAATTTTTGTGTTCTGTAAATCCAGTAACAGATGTAAGCCACATGTGTTTTAGTTCACGAAAATGGAATGAAAAGTGTGTAAAAGTGATATAGAATAACAATTTTAAATACTTTGGAACTTTCTTTACATTTTAAATAACTATTTTGTTCAATTTCTTAATGAATGAAACCTAAATGAACAAGAAGCAGACAAAAATGGCGGAATAATACCACTGAGACACCTTAAATGAAACTAAAGTTATATAAATTTTGGAAAGTGGGTCATTATAAGAGAACTATGGACTATTATTAAAGAAGATATACATGTGTGTAATAATACAACAATGTATATCAATTACCTTTATCAGAAGAATCTTCAGGTTGACTCTTCTCTGTTTTTGAATCTTCTGTAAATTTGACTGTTTTGCCGTTTTCTTTGGAGTCAAAATTGTCTGCAAACATGTCTAATGCATCATCATCAGTAGTTCCCTCTGGGATCACAGTCCGTGAATCTGTAGACATTTTATTCACTAGAAATTTCAGTTTTTCATAAGTAAGATCATACGTGTCCATATTTCCGTTAGAGATCAATTTGTCTGCTAATTCTGTTATTTTTTCCATATTCTTTTTATCTTCCTCAGAACTTATTTCTTTCTGTTCTGCTTTTTGTTTTTTCAGTTTCAGTCTCTGACTCGCAGAAAGGCTTCTACCTTTCCCACCATACCTACATAATGCTTTTGAGATTGTCTCCCCTGGTTTTAATAACTCTATAAGTTCTTTATATATTTGGGTTACATCTAGGTCGCTTTCTTCTTCATCTGATGAACTTTGATCTTCATTTTCTTCTTTTTCTCTTTCTTTTACCCTTACCCAATCAATGTTGTCTATCCAACTATCTTTTATTTGCTGAAAAAAAACAAAACATCATAGTTAGTATTCTGTCATTTAATTCAAGATAAAATTACACAAAAGTTTTAGGAAATCAGAGACCCATTGATCTAATATAATAAACAACCCTAATGATTCAGAGTACGGATTGACTTGTGTTTTGCCATTTATATCTGAAAGGTACATATGACTTGAAATCTGTTGCATTTGACAGATTGGAAATTTCTTCAGATGCACACTGAAAGAAACCCCATCAAAATCCAATATATAATAAAGATTCTACAGTCAAATATGTGAAAACAGCCAACTTACCCTTTTCTGAAAATAAATGGGCAGGTAGAGCCAGGTACTGAATTAAAACCTCAGTTTGTTCATGTTCTAAGAAACTTCATACTAAAATTTGATAATGATCCATCCACTAGAACCAAAGTTATGCTGTCTGAAGACACTGAAGCCGACAATGCAAGGGCCATACAATTTTTTCTGTAGTATAATTAACATGATAAAGAACAGACTCTAAAAAGCCTAACCCCCTGACTTTGACAATAGCTTTTAGATAGTCAAATAAACATCTATATAATGTTTCAGTGGTTTCAGGGGACATGTTTAAATTTGTTATGTCCCTCCTTCTTTTCATGACTGCCAATAGACAACATGTGATAATACAAGAGTAGACCCTAATAGACGTCTCTCCCGTCCCTGCTTGACGTCTGAATTGATGTGAAAAAATAACTGACCTGATCCAAAAAACTGAACATGCTCACTAGATTGTGAAATTTAGTTCATTGAAAAAAGCCATATAGCAGGCCATTATATACTACCCAAGACCAACCCACATACAAAATATCATTGACCTACTACAAATAGATGCTGACAAATTTAACATACTCACTAGACCATGAAATTGAGTCAAAGACAAAATCACCTGCCAGCCTGACATGTTCTACCCAAGACCAAGCTACATACTAAATATCATTGACTTACCACTTATAGTTGTTGAGAAACTAACATAATCAGAGAAACTTATCTTGGCCTCTAGACGTGAAATTGAGGTCAAGGACAAAAGTCATATGCCAGACTGACATGTACTACCCAAGACCAACCTACATATTGAATATTATCAACCTAACACATTTTTTTATTGAGAAATGGACTTGATGTTTATTTCGCTGGACTTGATTGCTCTTTGTTCAGGGGCCGACCCCAACCTGCCATTGGTTGTGGGGTTTTCTCACCGTTCATTGAAGATCTTATGGTGGCTTTGAGTTGTTATTACTCCCCTTTGGGTCGTTGTCTCCTTGACACATTCCCCGTTTCCCTTCTTTTTTCTATTCATCAGAGAAACTTAATGTGGCCACTAGACCATGAAATTGAGGTCAATGACAAAAGACATTTAACACCATCAAAACTGATCTAAGCTGATGCTTAACAGACAAAAGAAAAAACTTAAACAATTGTAGACACTGACCCCACAACTGGAATCATCATACCAAAGTCTTGCTTTTATCAACTTTTGTCAAAGGCTCGCCATTAAATGAGATAAAATAATACAGTTGAACTTCGATGGGTCAAACACTCAAGGGACCGATGTAAACAGTTCAAGCTACAGGGGTGTTTGAGATATCAAGGTCGAACTATGTTAAAACGTGATCAAAGGGACCAGAAAATAGGTTCTAGACATCCATGGTGTTCAGGTTATTGCAGTTTGAGCCATCAAACAATGTTGAAGTTCTACTGTATTTTATAAATGAACAAGAGGCTCTCAAGAGCTTGTATCACTCATCTGGACGATGGTTGACATAGATAGTCCGATAAAACTTAGAGATTCTCAATTTTCAACTTTGTTCATAGAAATCTATGTTATAAGGTCCAATCTATTATGTTCCACCGGCAGCTATAGTGTACGAAGTGCAGACCTGACAGACTCTTTTTGCGAAAGGGATCATTAAAGAACCATTGTGACTAAGCGTGGTTTAAAATGGCCATTTACATGTGTAGTTTCAGAGCAGATTTTTGAATGTGTTTTCATACGGTTCAATGTTGAACAATGCTCCCCGCTTGCATGTGAACCTGCTGGACACATTATTTGAAATGGACCACCCAAACTTGTCTACCCCTCTTAGTCAAAAATGGTAAGTTACTTGATCAAAAATTGTAATCTTGGATGAAAAATAGTAAGGTGCTTTTAATTGCCATAAAATGTTTAGCACAGAAACTACACCTTACAGTGAATGGCACATTATGTAGTCACACAATATCCTTTTCTTAGAAAATAGATGGAAACCTAGAATTTTTGTCTTAAAGATCATTTTGACATTTTTTAAATTACCGGAAATGTCGATTTTAACTATAATATTTATATGGAATTGCAATGAAATGGCAGATGAGAACTGAAAATTTTCCAGGAATACATGTACTGCAAATTGACAAAATCGTAAGGAAATGGTAAACCATTGCAAGCATAAAACAAGTTTGAAAATGGTAAGCCTTACACCTAAATTGTAAGGGTATACAAGTTTGGACCACCTACGGACCATTGTGACTAAGTTTGCTTATAAATAGTCAAGTTACTCGGATGAGAAGATCTTGGAATAGGTTTTCCCATGTTCCATGGTATGTTCCATGCTGGCAGCCACCTTAGATTTGGTGCAGACCTGCCAGACACATTGTATAAAGGGAACCACTGAAGGATTATTGTGACCAAGTTTGATTCAAATTTGCCCTGTGGTTTCAAGGAAGATATCTGAATGTATATTTATAGAGTCCAGTGTTCCCCACTAGTAGACATCTTAGACAAGATTCTTACATGCCTGACACAATTCTAGATGGGACCAAACAAGTTCTATTGTGCCAAACTTTGGTTATTATTGGCCAAGTAGTTTCAAAGGAGAAGATCGCCGAGACTATTTCCCCCTAAGAGTTCATTATTAAATGTTAAGCTATGTCCCCTGTTGAAGGCAATCTTGAACAAAGAGCGAACTTTTCATACACATCTTCTGAAGATAATCACTCAACAGTGTTCCCACTAGCCCATTTTAGAAGGGCACAGCGCCCTTGGTGCCCTTTGCAGCGCCCCTGATGCCCTTTGCAGTGCCCCTGATGCCCTTTGCAGTTCCCTTGGTGTCCCTTTGCAGTGCCCTTGACGCCCTTTTGCACTTTACATCACCCTTCATCGGTTTATTACAAGATCGTATTTGGACATTTTAAAAACTAGATGTTGTCGGAAACGACAGCTATCCCTGCACTCCCTGTTTGACACAGAAAACAGTTGTTTTACACTCTTGGCATATTTTTTTCACTTTATTTTAAATCTACCTATTGATAGTCATTATTGTTACTAAAAGAATTCTAGGATATATGGTTGCTAAGTAGAATTCCAAAAATAAGTGGTCTTTGAGCCTTTCAGGAAATTAACCAAGATTGGAATTAATATTTTTGAAATCCAATTTATAAAAATGTTTGTCCTAAGCTAAACAAGCATTTTTAGTATGGTTGCTAGGTAGAATTCCAAAATATAAGTGGTCTTTGAGACTTTCAGGAAATTTACCAAAATTGGAATGAAATATTTTTGAAATCCAATTGATGAAAATGTTCGTCCTAAACTACACAAACATTTTAAGTA
>MJUU01045412.1:8900-20753 GCA_002080025.1 Modiolus philippinarum
AAATCCGTTGACATACTACTGAAAGCTTAGATCAAGAGGAATCCAAAGAAAAAAATCCCAACAAAATCCGATGAAAAATAAAAATTCTACATAATCTGCAAATTCGCAATTTTGGCCCTGTTCGGCCCCTCATAGCTGAGAAAGGAAACAAGTTATCAAAAATCTAATAACTGAGTGCCATATAAATTTTTCACAAGGAATCCATTGAAAAAAACTGCATGAAAATCGGACTAAAAATAAAAAAATTATTTTTTTGGAGATTTGCCCCTGTTGGGCCCCATTTATCTCGTAAGCGGTACATGCTACGTGAAATCCGTTGACATACTCCAGATTGGAAATTTTCTAAGGAGCACACTGAAACAAACCCCATCAAAATCCAACAATTAATAAAGTTTCTACAGTCAAAAATGTGAAAATACCCAATTTTACCCCTTTTTGGCCCCTTTTTCTAAAACGGGTAGGGCCACCAACTCCAAATTGAAACCTCTGTTTACGCCTGTGCTAAGATACATCATACTAAAATTTCATAATGATCCGTCCACTAGAAGCAAAGTTACGCTGTCCACAGACGCCGACGACGCCGACGCCGGCGTCGACGACGCCAGCACCATACCAATATACGACCGCAAAATTTTTGCGGTCGTATAAAAATAGTAATGGTGCATTACATGATACCCTGCCACGTTCACAAAATTTCAAAGTTTAAAGAGGCGTAACTCCGCTTCCCTGTGTACTTTTGAAGCCAAATTATACTTGGCCTGTGTTTTATGGTAAACAACTTACATACCAAATTAGAAGATAGTATATTATTTCATTCACAACTCCAGAACCCCTTGGACCTATGAACTCAAAATCAAACTTTGCCTGAGTTCTGTAGTACACAAGTTACATACCAAGTTTGAAGACAATATATTATTTCATTCACAAGTTATCAGTGAGAAACCTTAAAATTCACAAAATTTAAAAAAAGTTTCAAGGGGCATAACTCCAGATCCCCTTGGACATCTAAACCCAAAATGGAACTTGGCCTGAGTTTTGTGGTAAACAAGTAACATACCAAGTTTGAAGACAATATATTATTTCGTTCACAAGTTGTGAGTAGGAAACCCTAAACTTTGCAATATTTCAAAGTTTCAAGTGGCATAACTCCAGAACCCTGTGGACCTCTGAACCCGAAATCAAACTTGGCCTGAGTTTTGTGGTAAACAAGTTACATACTAAGTTATTATTTTATTTCATTCACAAGTTATCAGTTGAAAACCTGCGGGGTACAGACAAATGGACGGACAGACACACAACTGAGGGTATCACATAATACCTCACCACTACATGTGGCAGGATATAAAAATGCATATATGCAAGGCAGTATCTTAACAAAGCTGAATACAGACCCACAAATCTAACAAAAACATCAAAGACTAGAAGAACATGGGATTATCAACCTTCATTTCCATTATCAGACAGGAATGACTAACAGTATGAATTTGTAGCTCCATCAAAGATATACTTCCATAATTCCCCTAAACAATACATACCTTTCTATTTATCAAAGTAAACTGTGACTTTTTACAGTGCATACACGTAGAGGCATCAGAATCTGGTACCCATACTGGTGAATCATTCTCTGAGTTCTGAGTTATTCCCCCTGTTTGCAAAAAATACAAAATTAATGCGAAAATTGTAATCACTAGAAATTAAGGTTAAGTAGACATATGTTCTAAGCTCCATTAGATCTATTCACATATAGAATATCATGCCTCTTGCAATTGAAATTAACGAGCTACAGGCAAAATCTAGATTTTGACCTCTGTGGCCTTGACCTTTGACCTGACCTTAATGAAATTTGCATAATGGTGTTCGACTTTATATGATCAATATATTGTTCCAAATATGAAGGTCCTATCACATCTGGTTGAAAAGATATAGGCAATGTTAAAGTTTTCAAATTTTCACTCAGTGACCTTGACCTTAGACCTGACCAATTTTTTTTTGGTGGATTTGTACTAAGCTGCATTAGATCTATTCACATATACAATATGAAGCCTATAGCAATTTAATAAATGAGCTACAGAAAAAAATCTAGATTTTGACCTTTTGACCTCTGTGACCTTGACCTTTTTGACCTTGACCTTTGACCTGACCTATGTGAAATTTGCATAATGCTGTTCAGCTTCATAAAACGAATGTACAAGCCAAATATGAAGGTCCTATTACATCTGGTTGGAAAAGATATAGACAATGTTTAAGTTTTTGGTGAAATTATATTAGGCTTTATTAGATCAATTCACATATAGAATATCAAGCCTCTAGCAATTGTAATTAACAAGCTATAGCAAATCTAGATTTTGACCTTTTGACTTTTTTGACCTCGACCTTTGACCTGACCTTAGTGAAATTTGCATAATGGTGTTCAACTTCACATGATCAATACACATACCACATATGAAGGTAATATCACATCTGGCTTTAAAGTTTTGAGCCAGGCTATAGTTGCCGAAAGACGGAGAGACAGATCGACAGGACAAAACCTATATGCCCCCGATCTTAAGATCTGGGGGCAAAATAAAAAAATTCTAATAAAATTTCACCTTACAATTCATATCTATGTACTATGTATGGTTCTCAACTGCATAAAATATTTTTGTTACCTTTGTATGTATAAATGCTCATGCCATACAACATACTATATATATTTCCAAACCTCACACTTTCCATATATAAAATCAAAGAAAAACAACCAATAGTTTTACCTCAAGAATCAACAAACAGAAAGTAATATTTTGAAAGACCTGAAAATTGTTATCCAACATTTCTAAGCATCATACTTAACATATCTGGTTCAAATGATCAAAATTACAGACAGACAGACAGACAGACAGGGAAAAATAATATGCCCCATTCTAAAGATTGCTTTCACTTTACATCTTTCCTAAAAATCTTGAACTAAACTCTAAGGTATTATTTAACATCAAAGTACTGTTAAACCTCAAAGAAGTAGAGATTGCTGGCACAATACTACTCATCATTTAAAAACTTCTGACTAACTATCAAATATTTCTACAGCAATCAAAAACTCGCCTTGCAGATTGTCCCTTCCAAATTTACTGCCATTTTTTCTTAGTAAATGCTTGAATTTACTAACCTGTCTTGGCCTTGATATAAATGTACTTATATTACTGCTCATTGGACTTTAAACTCTATCTTGTCAATCAATCAATCAAATTTTAATAACTTACTTTTCAATAATAAGTCATTGACACATTTCCTTATATGTGACATCCACTGTGCTTTCTCTGTTGCTGTAGCTGCATACACAACAAAAGATTTACTAGGACTAATTATCTTCCATCCATTCCGTAATGCTGAAAGTACACAAACAAACTGGGCAATATAGAAATTTCTATACCATAATATACATTTAGTCATTATAAACAGCAGAAAAAATGCTTTCTTTCAACAGCACAAAAAAAGGTGCGCTCTATGTTATCTTAAAATAAGTTATGGTAAGATCACAAAATATTACAATCAGGAAGCCATTTTAAAATATCACAAACTCAACTATATACAATATCAAACCATTCCTTTAAAATATTACAAATATACATCATCATTTTTTATCACTTTTTCTTTTGAACAAAAGCCATGAAATAGTTAAAGATCACCTTTCTTAAAAACTTAAAAATATATCGGGATCACCGTTTTTTAAATATCAGCCAAAAAATATACCACTTTCCCTTTACTCTGAATAAAAGGTAAAACAATGTATCAGACATGATCACTTGAATTGGAATAAAGAGATTCTTAAAACTGCTCTAACCAATGAATTAGAAGATTTTCTTAAAGTTTGAATTTTATTTGCATGGATGGATACAGTATACAGTGACCAGCTGCCATTTGTATTTATTTCACTTTGACCATGTTCAACAAGAACAATTTTCTGTCAATATACTTTTCAAAAAATGCCTATATGTTTCTAAAATTTCAAGTTAAAACAATCTATTTGGCAGATATGAATCGGTTGTGTGAACAGACTTTCTATTCCCATATGACACTATTAATGTGTTACGTAAATAATTTTGATCTAAAACTACAATTAAGCATAGGGCCAAAATTAAAATAAAGTTTGTTTCCCCTTTCTACCGACCCATAAAAAATGGCCCTACTCAAATAATTTGATTTTTTTACTCAAATTTGGATAAAAAAGTTATTTCTAACCTCTTTTAGTAAAATTTATAAAAAAAACAAGAATATGTGTCTAACGGATACAATGCCCTGCCTCACAGCTATTTTGAGCAATGCTATATTTCATGATCAGTGAGGCATGAAGTTGGTGGCATGGGTAAATATTTGTTATGTTTTTTTTTTATTTATATCCTAATGTGTATATTTAAATGAAGTTTCATGATAATAGCAAACATCTGTGACAGAAAAGAAACTTAAACCTGAGGTTAAATCCCATACTACCCCTCTTTTTTCCATGGTCAGTGAAGCATGAAGTTGGTAGTAAGGGTAAATTTTTATTATGATTTTTGTTATAATTAGATGCTAATGTGTATTTATATAAAGTTTCATGATAATGGCATACATCCTTCACAGAAAAAAACTTCAACCCTAGGGTAAACCTCATACTACCCCCTTTTATCCAAGATCAGTGAAGCATGAAGTTGGCAGCGAGGATAAATTTGCATTATGATTTTTGTTTGATTATACCCTAATGTGTATTTGAACAAAGTATCATGATAATAACATACATCCTTCACAGATAAAAAACTTCAACGTCAGGGTAAACCTCATACTACCCCCTTTTTTTCCATTATCAGTGAAGCATGAAGTTGGTAGCCGGGATAAATTTTTATTATGATTTTTGTTTAATTATACCCTAATGTGTATTTATACAAAGTTTCATGATAATAGCATACATTCTTCACAGAAAAAAAACTTCAACCTAAGGGTAAACCTCATAATACCCCCCTTTTTTCCAGGATCAGTGAAGCATGAAGTTGGTAGCCAGGATAAATTTTTATTATGATTTTTGTTTAAAGGGAAAATTCGCAAAAAAATAAAAATTCAATATTTTATTCCTCATATCTTAGTTAGCACATAAATATATGTATTACTGTTCAATTGTCTTAGATAACTGTACAAGACTGAATTAATTGTGAGCAAATCCCGGTGCATCAACCGCCATATTATCGTCTTGTCAAATTAAAAAGTCACGTGATACCTAAAAACCCAAAAATACCAAAACTCGATAAGCCTGTGTAAAAACAACAAGTACATAACTCTGATCTGTCCAAATAAATATAATTTTTTTCACTAAATTCAACGATTTGTAATTTATTCAATAAAGAAATGAAAATTTGCAGCTATTTTTTTTCTTAATATCTCATTAAATTGATAATATATCCAGAACTTTTACGAAGTTCCCGTGTTCACAATTAAATGAACAGAAAACATTGTAGAAATTAGAATTCATATACAAGAAGTTTTCATAGTTATGCAGGCTTGTAATTGACCATATTGTGTATTAAGTGTTTATTGAGAAGACAGGTGACCACTTCTACCTGTATAAATCACTTGACCTTACCTGGATAAATGACAACCTCGGAGTATAATTCCCTGTTGATACCACCTGCTGTGTACACGATCAACTCTGCAAACACCTTACACACACCTTAGACTTATTATTCACGTACCTATAGTCATACATACAAACAGTAGAAACTTGGGTAGAAACTTCTATCTTGTTTTTTTTCTTGAAACCGATAGCAGTTGTATTTGAAATTGAATCTACATTTTTATGTCATGCTTTCTTGTCTACCAGGAGACGGCTCGTTTTATGCAGAAAATGAAATAGGTGCAAATTATTTAAAAAATCAGCTGCTAGCCAAATGTTTTATTTATCGTATTTTTCGTGCACAGTATATTACCTTCTATATAACTGAAGTTTTAGGGCAAAATATTCTGGATCGTTGGGACACACAGATGTATAAAATCATAGAGAGAGTCATTTTCACTAATATAACAATACAAAAGTGCATTAACTCGATCATATTATCAAAGTCAATTTCATCTACTTCGCATGCATAGGGTCTTGGTATTGTGCTCGAATCACATAAAATCCATGCCGATATGGCATTGAAATAAGACTAAAAAGTGCAATAAAAAGTGTCATAAAACTGCATATAAACGTACAAATACTAACTTAGGTATACTGAACACAGCCTAATCTCCGTGGTTTACAGTATATAACACAACTGTCTGTATAAACGATTTCGGCATTATAAGTATAGATTTTTTTCAGACAACTTGAACCCATGACACATAAGCATTTGAAAGTTTCACTTGTATTATAAAATGTTGAAGACATTAAAAAGGCATTACGAAAATCAATCTCTTATGGCGTTAGTTTTTTATATAGAAGCTGGGACTAATATATTGATCATATTTGTCCTAGACAGAAGTAAACCGAAGTTTGGGCACAGGCGGAATCGGCTACTGAAAAGGGGTCCAGAAAAAAGGGTCTACGCTAATATGTCATATTTTGTCAAACTGCTGCACGAAATAAATCATTTTTAACCCCAAATACAATATCTTCAGATCATCCACTTTTGAGCCGGGTGAATGACACTTTTTACTGTGTATGACCCTCGCAGAAACACTATAATCCTGATTGAATTGCATCTATCCATGCAGTTTCTTGGCAAGTGCAAGCAAGCAAGCAATCTTTATTCTCATAACCAATTTACAAAGGTACAGAGATGTTGTGTACAACATAACATTAAATATAAAACAAATCATGAAAGGAAGTTGCAAGGTGGACAAACATATATGAATCAACCCGGAGGACATATCCTCTTGTTAACTATTCTTATAAATTTGCAAAGTTTACAAAGTTCTAAAATAGATTTACTGTTCATAAGATTACCATATTCTATAACATTTGGTCTGTTTTTATACTTAGCATCAATGAATTTTTTTTCTCTCATTAACAAAACTGGAACACTCAAACAAATAATGATATTCATCCCCTAAATCCCCACCCGTACATAAATGACAGACTCCGTTATTTATTTAATATCAGTGAAGTAATTTAAATAAGATCTGTGTATTGTGAAAACGATTTTTTTTTCAAACTTTTCTACCTGTAGTACAGCACACGCCACATTTACCTTTGGGGCATGACACAGGTAAATTTGACACGGGAGATGATTCTGTATATTTGGTTGTTAATTAACCTCTGATGATTACATCAAGGTAATAATTTTTCATCACTGGAACACAGGAGCATGCGCACGTGTGTGTGCACATTTATTACTTCCTAGATAGTTTTGAGGATAATAGTGGAGAATTAATGTTTTTTGTTATTTTGAAATACTTTTCCGAGAGATCTTCTTGCATGCATCTATTTAAAACATAAACAACCAATTTTATTTCTTAGTAAATTTAGTATTTAGTTATTCTACGAAGAAGTTGTATGCAGTATTCAGACAAAAGGGTAATACGCTTGTCATTGTTTTTCTACAGTAATTAGTTATTTCATGATCTCACTCAAACGCTTTAAATAACGATATAAACAGTGGTATGATTGTTTTTTAAAATGACTGAGATCTAGCCAAGTGACGTCACTCAGCTAAACTTGGTAGCAGAAATGAATAATAAATATCGTTTTTCTCCTTAACCCGTGCGAATTTTTATTTTAAACTTGGTCATGATGTTCACAATGTTATTTAGAGTAAATTAAGATCTTACAAGGGTTTATCTAGCTTTTTTGGGAAAAGGGACCCTGTGGGCAAATTGGGAATTTTCAATCGACATTTTATGAAAATTGGGAAAAATATAACAAGATAAAAAATGTCACTTCACTCTATTGTGATTACTGTAATATTGTCACAGAGTTTTGTTAAGCGTTTTATTTAATAATTCTGAAACATAATATCAGAGAACTACAAAGACTTTCATAATTTTATTTCTCGTTCTTTCTTTTGTTTGATTATGAGGACAAGCTCATCCAGTTCAGTGTCTTTAAATTCTGGAATTGGAACATTTGCTTTGTTTTCAATTTTATTTTCATCTACAGTTGGGCTTGGCTCTACAATTTTATTTAGATTAGATTGATGTTCCGTTGGGCTTGGCTCTACAATTTTGTTTAGATTTGAGGGCTCAACACACTTGAAGTCTCCCTCAGGGTACAGATAGGGAGAGTCCAGGTCATGACAGGGAGACTTGTGTAAACATACCTTCAAATTAATTTCAATGATAAAAGATTTTTTTTTTGTATTTGTTTCCCTCTGCTACTGCGTATGTACAGGTGAATATTAAACATTCAACAATGGCAATTATTCAAATAGTATTGTTATCTCATGATCTACAATGTAGATTTAATAAAAAAAAACTTATTAAAGTTGCATCAGATTTATGTTCCTTTTCCCAAAAAAAAGGCTTTTGGTGCAGGTGCTCCTACATTAAGTTAAGATTTATAAAAGGAAAATAATGCATAGTTTTCTTTTCTTTTCCAATCAACTTGTTGAACTACAACCGTTTTATGAATGGTTCTCCAATGTTGGAGGGATATACAGATTACAGATTGCAAGTCACTTCCTGTTTACACGGAGTTGAAACGTATCTATTTGGGGGCAAATTTTCATTGAATGTTTGTAATAAATGTATATTTTAAAGTCAACTAGCCTGATTTAGAACCACGAGATGTTATAAACAATGTTTGAGTTTGAAGAATACAAGAATAAGTTTTATAAATCTATCAACTTACTTCCTGTTACCGGAAATAGAAGGGATTACACAGCAACTTAAAATCGCTTTTGGGAGCAACTGTAGGTGACTTGGAGCACAACAGGGCAACTAAATCACCCTCATCATCCAGTTTGGTGACCCAATTTTTGTCAACAAGACAGTGTTTCCCTTACTACAAACGCCGTACGAACTTCCGGTTTTGTTATCCACATTAAAGGAGGATTATACACAGTAGAAGGACGCGATTATGACAATTACGGAGGATAATACACCGTGCAATTATAGAATTACACGATTTGTTAACATTTTAACGATGTCACTGGCTATGACATTTTTTATTTATATTTGGGAAATTTCAATTTTGGGATTTTTGAAGGTCAAAATTGGGAAAAAAGAGGGTATTTCCAATTGGGAAAGGGTCCGATTAGCGGCCCCTACGAGATCCTAGATAAATCCATGTCTTATTCAAAATTTAGTGAATTTTCCCTTTAATTATACCCTAATGTGTATTTATACAAAGTTTCATGATAATAGCATACATCCTTCACAGCAAAAAAACTTCAACCTGAGGGTAAACCTGAGTTGGGACGGATGGACGGATAAACGTCCGGACGAACGGACAGAGGGATAGACCCGAACACTATATGCCCCCCTACTATCGTAGGCAGGGCATAAAAAATTTCATCCAACCTACCTACTGAACATTATTAGGTGAGGTCGGGTAAGGGGAAACAAATTTGTTTTAATTATGGCCTAGTTGGTACATGTTCAAAATATACATTTGTTAACATCAGATTTTGATCGTCAATTTTTCCACTGGACTATCAATACTGGTCATTTTTTCTGCTATTCTAAAGATTTTCTTTCTTTTATATTTTTTTGCTGTTTTGAAGATTACAAGACAGATTTAAGCACATATTTTTTTTCTTTTTGATGTCATAAAAAAATCTATAAATTCTACTTGTCAGTAGTGGGGATTGGAAGATATTTTCAAAAACAGCTCAAATACAATAAAAAGATAACAGGAAACACCTACAATTGCCGAAAAACATAGTCACATGTCACAGTGTACCAAGAAACTGCACAAGAAAAAACCACAATAAAACACAAAAGACAAACATAAACAACGATAGGTACTCAGGACAGCCAGACTTGGTACAGGCACTAGCAAATTAAACAGGTTTATGGGTACCCAAACCTCCCCTTTCTCTGTCCTGTTTCCCTATAGTATAATAAACATACAAATAAAACCCAAAACAGGTAGACTACTACAGTCAAACTTGCCTAAGTGGTCACCTTGAATATGCAGCCACCTGATTTTAAAGGTCATCTTTTATAGTTCCCTTTGTAGTATATTTCATATAAATTTAACCTCTTTTATGGCGGATTTCCCAGATGATTAACATATTTTATTTGCAATTCTTCAATGAACATACCAATATTCCTCTAGTAACACCTATAAAACTCCTTTTAAACTCCTGCCTTTTGTCTTCTTGTCAAGCAATCAAGCTTCTATAGAATTCTATTGTATACCAATTTGTCATCACTAGAGTATCAAGGTAAACCCCTTCAGGCAGTACAAATTGATATACAATAGAATTCTATAGAAGCTTGATTGCTTGACGAGAAGACAAAAGACAGGAGTTTAGAAGGNTCCTGCATTATCTCAAAATTATCAAAAAATTGAAATCCAAGTAGTTTGCACATCTCTTACAGATGAACAATCATCCTGTAAAATATCTTAAAACCTGTAGCAGGATTTATCCGGGCAAGATGAGTACCCTGTAAACTTCCTATCTTATAAACTGTAGGAGGAGTTATCCGGACAAATAATGTACCCTATATGCAATATAATGCATAAAAATTACAAAGTTCAACAATGTGTACATGGTGTAGTTTGCTGAAAAATTATCAAAAATCAAAATCCAAGTAGTATGCACATCTTTGATATGTGTACAATCAAGCTGCAAAATAAAAACTTCCTAGCTTAAAAACTGTAGGAGGAGTTATCCGGACAAATGGTGTACCCTATATGCAATATAATGCATAAAAATGACAAAGTTCAACAATGTGTAGTTTGCTGAAAAATTATCAAAAATCAAAATCCAAGTAGTATGCACATCTTTAATATGTGCATAATCAACCTGCAAAATAAAAACTTCCTAGCTTAAAAACTGTAGGAGGAGTTATCCGGACAAATAGTGTACCCACTTGATGACGGACGGACGGACGGACGGACTGACGGACTGACGGACGGACGGACGGACGGACGGACTGACGGACCAGTCAAAAACTATATACCCTCCGCAACTTCGTTGCGTGGGGTATAAAAATGCCTATATGTTTCTAAAATTTCAAGTTAAAACAATCTATTTGGCAGATATGAATCGGTTGTGTGAACAGACTTTCTATTCTCATATGACACTATTCATGTGTTTATATGTAAATTGATCTAAAACTACAATTAAGCATAGGGCCAAAATTAAAATATAGTTTGTTTCCACTTTCTACCGACCCATAAAAAATGGCCCTACTCAAATAATTTGATTTTTTTACTCAAATTTGGATAAAAAAGTTATTTCTAACCTCTTTTAGTAAAATTTATAAAAAAAACAAGAATATGTGTCTAACGGATACAATGCCCTACCTCACAGCTATTTTGAGCAATGCTATATTTCATGATCAGTGAGGCATGAAGTTGGTGGCATGGGTAAATATTTGTTATGTTTTTTTTTATTTATATCCTAATGTGTATATTTAAATGAAGTTTCATGATAATAGCAAACATTTGTGACAGAAAAGAAACTTAAACCTGAGGTTAAATCCCATACTACCCCTCTTTTTTCCATGGTCAGTGAAGCATGAAGTTGGTAGTAAGGGTAAATTTTTATTATGATTTTTGTTATAATTAGATGCTAATGTGTATTTATATAAAGTTTCATGATAATGGCATACATCCTTCACAGAAAAAAACTTAACCCTAGGGTAAACCTCATACTACCCCCTTTTATCCAAGATCAGTGAAGCATGAAGTTGGCAGCGAGGATAAATTTGCATTATGATTTTTGTTTAATTATACCCTAATGTGTATTTATACAAAGT
>MJUU01045412.1:20865-45523 GCA_002080025.1 Modiolus philippinarum
GGATAAATTTTTATTATGATTTTTGTTTAATTATACCCTAATGTGTATTTATACAAAGTATCATGATAATAGCATACATCCTTCACAGATAAAAAACTTCAACCTAAGGGTAAACCTCATACTACCCCGCTTTTTTTCCATTATCAGTGAAGCATGAAGTTGGTAGCCGGGATAAATTTTTATTATGATTTTTGTTTAATTATACCCTAATGTGTATTTATACAAAGTTTCATGATAGTAGCATACATCCTTCACAGCAAAAAAACTTCAACCTGAGGGTAAACCTGAGTTGGGACGGATGGACGGATGAACGTCCGGACGAACGGACGGAGGGATAGACCCGAACACTATATGCCCCCCTACTATCGTAGGCAGGGCATAAAAAATTTCATCCAACCTACCTACTGAACATTATTAGGTGAAGTCGGGTAAGGGGAAACAAAATATGTTTTAATTATGGCCTAGTTGGTACATGTTCAAAATATACATTTGTTAACATCAGATTTTGATCGTTAATTTTTCCACTGGACTATCAATACTGGTCCTTCTTTTCTGCTATTCTAAAGATTTTCTTTCTTTTATATTTTTTTGCTGTTTTGAAGACTACAAGACAGATTTAAGCACATATTTTTTTTCTTTTTGATGTCATAAAAAAATCTATAAATTCTACTTGTCAGTAGTGGGGATTGGAAGATATTTTCAAAAACAACTCAAATACAATAAAAAGATAACAGGAAACACCTACAATGGCCAAAAAAACATAGTCACATGTCACAGTGTACCAAGAAACTGCACAAGAAAAAAACCACAATAAAACACAAAAGACAAACATAAACAACGATAGGTACTCAGGACGGCCAGACTTGGTACAGGCACAAGCAAATTAAACAGGTTTATGGGTACCCAAACCTCCCCTTTCTCTGTCCCGTTTCCCTATAGTATAATAAACATACAAATAAAACCCAAAACAGGTAGACTACTACAGTCAAACTTGCCTAAGTGGTCACCTTGAATATGCAGCCACCTGATTTTAAAGGTCATCTTTTATAGTTCCCTTTGTAGTATATTTCATATAAATTTAACCTCTTTTATGGCGGCTTTCCCAGATGATTAACATATTTTATTTGCAATTCTTCAATGAACATACCAATATTCCTCTAGTAACACCTATAAAACTCCTTTTAAACTCCTGCCTTTTGTCTTCTTGTCAAACAATCAAGCTTCTATAGAATTCTTTTGTATACCAATTTGTCATCACTGGAGTATCAAGGTAAACCCCTTCAGGCAGTACAAATTGATATACAATAGAATTCTATAGAAGCTTGATTGCTTGACGAGAAGACAAAAGACAGGAGTTTAGAAGGGTTTTATAGGTGTTACTAGAGGAATATTGGTATGTTAATTGTAATTGCAAATAAAATATGTTACTCATCTGGGAAAGCCGCCATAAAAGGCCATCTTTCTTAAAAGGCCAGTTTGACTCCTTCCGAAAGGTGACCTCTTAAATCACGTTTCACTGTTACTCTATGACCACAATCTTGAAAGGAGAGAAAATGACAATACATAATTTTGAAAGATGGGTCAAGGGGTGCTCGCCGCTACACTGCTGGCTAGCTCAACGAACATAGTGTGCTGGTAAAACACTGCTGCACTACCAAAAAAAATTAAGCTCAAAACTTCCTGAAGGATTTGGTCAAGAATCGTCATATATTTCAGTAGACATGGCATTATCGGTGTAACGCCAGTATGTGTGCAGCCCTCAGGTCACTGGATCCCAAAGCCAATTTAATGGACACATGCAGAATATTCTGTCGTCTGTCCATATCCCCTATTGCATAAAGAATGTAAACTACATGTACGTCCAAGTTTATCTGGATTTTTAATTAGTTTCTGGTATTTTTTAACATTTCCATAAAATCAAGGATAAGAAATGCCTTTAGTAATAAGATGTTTGCGAGTGACATTATTTTTGATATCAAATGTTCATATCTTTGATGCAACTTTTTAAATGTATTTAACAATTTATGAAATCTCTAACCTTGCTGCAAAAGTATGGAAGTTGTAGTAAGGTCAGGTTCATAAAAGTCGCCAACAGTAAAACAAATGCTTGCTAATCGTACCAGTTGAGAAAACTCTGTAGGATGGGGCTAGAGGAACGTTGCTGCCAAGAAAAGGGAAATTAGAAGAACTGAAATCAAAATCATCCCTTTTATCGTTTTAGCTTTTATTTTACCAGAGTTAAAAATGATAGTTAGATCCAGATTAAGTTTCAGTTGTTGTGGGTAAATGATGTCGACATAACCTAATAACTGGGGATTGCCAATAGTAAGGATATCATCAATATACCTGCTGTTATCATTGAAAATAGAAAAAAGTTTATCATTATTTTGTATTGGTTCGATTTTGTAGTTTTTTTCATTAAGTCACGTTCGTAACAGAAAAGAAAAAGATTTGCTATGAGAGGTGCACAATTTGTACCCATGGGAATTCCAATGACCTTTTGATACAAAATGTTGCAAAAACGAACAAAAATGTTGTCAAGCAAAAGATTGTGCTTTAATCGTATCATCACATGTCCAGGAGGATTGACTGTTGTAAGTAATATAAGAAAAGAAATCAAGACAATAAAGTACAGCATTGACAGCTAATTTCTTAATTTGCACATGAGTCTCCAAAAATACCTCTTACTTATTGTTTATCTTATATACATTTCATGTTAATTGAATAACACATTGACATTCACTGCTGATATTATAATATGAAGTTCTTGGAAAGGTAAAACAAAATTTGAGATATCCATCATGTTTATGTACAACTGAAATATTTACAAATATGGAGGTGATACATATCTATGGAAGTAGAATACAATGAAATCAAGTAGATAATTTCCTTTTAGTAAGTGTTCCTCATTATACAGTTATCATGGTATGATGAACAATAATGAATAAGATTTAATCATAATTTTCTCAATTGTTCAGTGTGGAAAATTCTCACGTTGACCAACTGACTAACAAACTAAGAAGGAAAAATGACAATCCATTGAGACCCAGGCTTATATGACAGAATTCAATTATCACCATACCCCCCTTTCAGAAGTGTCCCCCCTTTTAGAAGTAGCAAGAATAAGATTTTAGCAAAATTTTATGGTATCAATTTATTTATCAAACTTATATTCATGCCGACAGGGACTATATATACTTAGTATTTTTATTTTTGAGACACAAAATCTATCTGTCAATTCAAGGACATTTTTAATTCTGAAAGATAACTATATTATGTATATATGTAATTTATCTAAATTTACTTCCTAGTAAATAATATGATACTGTAATTCATATATATACAAAAATCAAATAAACTGTAGTAGTAGCAAATGAAGGATTTGTTGTTAAATGGTTTGTTCTAACATACCTGATCTGAGCTGCCAACCTCAAAATTTGTTTTCAGGGAGATTTAGAGGGGAGGGGATTGGTCAAGGGCAAAAATCTGATGGAGAATTGAAATATCAATATAAAAGATTTAACTTTTGTGGCATGTGGTGTTTTTGGTCTTCCGTCTTTTGGTGTTCTTGCTTTTGCCTTGTCTCTGGACTTTGATTTGTGTAATCTTGTGCTTTGTTCCTTCTGTATTCTACTGCCGTTGTTAAGGATATATATTTATATTCTGCTGAAGTGAAATATCCAAGTAAATCCTGCAATTTGATTGGTTACCTTGACAGGGGATATGAGGCCGTATCCCCGTGGTAGCAAAATCACAATTTTCAAACGTTATAACACTTCTAGCAGAATATAAAAGTTATTCGGGCATCACAGGGGATACGGGTTCATATTCCCTGTCTATGCCCTATATCCCCTTCGCCTGATGGCTGAGGGGATATAAAACCACTATAAAACACAGACAGGGAATATGAACCCGTATCCCCTGTGAAGATTCCCGAATAACATATAATATTTATTATTTTTAATAAATGGAAAGTTGAAAAATCAATATAAATGACAAAAGGATACATTTTTATTGATAAACTTCATGAATTGTATCAATAAAACATCAAAAAATACTTTAATACACATCTAGTCATCTTAAGGATGTTCGCTGGTCAATTTTAAAATATCAAGGATTTAAGTTAAATGTGATTTTTTGTTAGAAAATTGAAAAAGGAGTAATTTAAGGCAAAAAAATTGATAGGTAACCGATGTAATTTTTTAGATACAAGTGCTTTAAAAAATGGCGGAAAACTAAACTCCTCTGCATTTTTCATAGGTTTAACATGAGAAATGTTTATCCAACAAGAGTTGTCAGAAGACAACATAGCTCGCTGGGGAGTCCAGTAACCTCAATGCACAATTCAATTCGAAAGTAATATAAAGCTTTCTTCACAAGAAAGTCACATATCAAATGTAAACACCCTATCTCTAAACAACTTAATTCTAGAAACAAAGTTCAAGTTTTTAAAAAATTGCCCTCAGGGCAAGGTCAAGGTCAAAATGTCTACAAATATGGTACCACAAGAAAGCTCTCACCATAAGGAAGTTACATACAAAATATAAACACCCTACCACTGAAAGCTTACCTTCTAGAGGCAAGGTTAAAGTTTTTTTTTTTTCTAAATTGCCCTCAGGACAAGGTCAAGTTTTTTAAAAATTGCCCTAAGGGCAAGGTCTAGGTCAAAATGTCTACAAGTATAGTGCCAAAAGAAAGCTCTCATCACAAGGAAGTCACATACCAAATATCAACATCCTAGCTATTCAGGTCTCAATTCCACAAGCCAAGTTAAAATTTTGCTGACGCCGACGCAGAAACCGGGGGTATGACAATAGCTCTCCGGACATTCGTCCCGGCAAGCTAAAAATGAATGTGACAAAATAACACCAATTAAATGAAATTTGACAGAATGTTCAAAAAGGTGTTTAAAATGAAAATGAGGAAAAAAATTAGTGGGTTACCGGGCAAAAAATTATTAAGCTTTTAAATGGATAAAACCAGATAATTCCGAAAATCTGACAGAAAATACATAAATATGACCAGCTAACATCCTTAACCAACCCTACTTTTCCAATTTATATATATTTTAACAGGCAGCAAAATCTACAAGGAAATGATCAAATATTGTCTTGTGTGAATCAGTGTATTGTTCATGTTGTTTTTTCATTGACTAAATATTGTCATCTGTATAGTTAATATTCCTTTATTAAACAAGATTTTTTTAAATCATCTATTTACTAGACTCATGTCCCTGTAATACAGGTTTTTGTAGATAGTTCCTTTATCTTCATTTGTATAGAAACATTCCATGAGGATATATTTATTCTAATACAACTAATACGTTTACATAAATGAAACTGCTTATATTCTTTATCTCGAATATATATCATTTATTCTGAATAACATTGCAGTTTATAAGAATTTTATTTAATATAGTAAATTACTTAGGATAAGAAGGATTTCTAATAGGGTCTGTAAGTCTCGTCATGTGACACCAAGAAAACAAAATAAAATTCATATTTGAAAACGTTTCCCGCCAAAATATGACGTTGTGGGATTATGACATCCTAATTATTTACTTGAAACGTCATATTTTTCTGTTAAAAATGCAACTTCCGGGTACAAAGTATGTACGCGAAAGTCCCGAAATTGGACGAGACTTACAGACCCTATTATGGATGCTTGCTGGTAACATTTTGGTATTTCTGTCAGATGTTCAGACTTCTCAGGTTTTATCCATTCAAAAGCATTATACACATTAACATTTTTTGGCAACAAACATTTTGTTTGATATTTTCATTTAATACATCTTTAGGAGCATTCTGACATTTGTTCATGAATAAACTTTACTTATTTTAAGCCTATGAAAAATTTCAGCATATTTAGCATGTTTAGAAGAGTTTAGTATTCCACTAAATATTTTACAACTATATATGAATTACATTTCAAACATTTTTGTAAAAAATGATATCATTTTTTTTAATAACTTCTTTTTCAGTTATGAAAATAACATTTATTTGAAATCCTATTGATTTTAAAATTAACCAGCAAATATCCTTAAACAGTAACCGTTTTTTGACCATATCTCATTACCATGCAAAAACAATGTATCTGACATCTTTACACATCAATCAGTCCATAACATTTTTTCCTTAAGCTACATTTAATTCCTAAAAGCTGATTATTTTTTTTTTACACCTTACAAATTTATCAACACATTTCCTTATATAATTAGTTTAGTTATTTTTATAAAGAAATCAGGATACTATACATTGCATGCTCAAAATGTGACATTTTTTCTATTATAAAATTTCTCAGTTTTACAGCAAAGCAATTTTATTTGACATGTTGGGAAGATTCAGATTCCTAACTTTTTCCAAATTTAAGCAAAAATTTGTCAAAACCTTGACAACCCTCCCCTCCCCAAAGCCTAATAAAACATATGCATGTTAATCTCGATACACAAATTTTCCACTAAATTACACAAATATCATGTTCAAGTCCTCTGTAATTGCTCGATCAATGTCTTTCATGTGTGGAAGGATTCTTGGTCATGATGTGAAGATATATGCATACTATCTCCCCATCCAGGTATTTATGAAATGATTCCATCAATGTGAAATAGCTGGTATACAAACGGGCTAATTTATTTGAGTCCTCAATAACAAATAGATAAAGTAAGCATTGCATTGAGCAATAGTTGTGAACTATAAACTTTTTGTTGTTATTATTGTCCTCATGACCTGTATGCAATTAAACTATATATTTTACTGTGAAGTACTATTGTTCGTGAGGTTCCAATTTTTGTGGATTTCTTGGTTCGCTAAAACCATGAAATTAAGTTCCCAGCGAAATGTGTTTTTTCACTAGATAATGAATGGAAAAAATTGAAACCACAAATTTAAGTACAGGGTACCAACAAAATAGTGATAGTAATGAAAACCATGAAAATTGATGTCTACAAATAAGTATAAAACATATCCAAAAATGTATTTATTATGACAGTACAGTATATATCTAAAATAAAAGTAAAGAACTATCTATAATAAACCTATCTTCCAGTGTATCAATGTAAGGAAACCAGAACATGTGGGATACAGTATCAGTTTCATGAACAAAGTATTAAATATAGTTGCATTGTACTAAGTACACATGAACTTCAATTTTCCTTGAATAGCCAGCAACATCTCAAGTTTTGAATTGTTAAATCAAATTATTCCTTATCATTAAGAAACAAACAAGGAAATACTTATTATTGACAAACAAACAGTGAACTAATACTGATATGTATATGCATTTTTACTTTTAGTGAAAAACGGCTATTTCACAGCTGGGTATTCTTGGAGAGAAATCAATAGTATTAACCATTCAAATCTTTGGCAAAACATTTTGATTGACAAGCCCTTTATTTAGGCTAGTAAGGATAAATGTTTCACTAAATAAAAATAGTAATGGTGCATTACATGATACCCTGCAATGTTTCACAAAATTTCTGAGTTAAAAGGGGCATATAACTCCAGAACTATGTGTACCATTGAATCCAAAATTATACTTGGCCTGTGTTTTGTGGTAAACAATTTACATACCAAGTTTAAAGACAATATGTTATTTCATTCATTAGTTATGAGTAGGAAACCCTAAAATTTGCAAAATTTCAAAGTTTCAAGGGGCATAACTCCTGAACCTCTTGGACCTCTGAACCCAAAATTGACATTTGCCTGATTTTTGAGGTAAACAACTTTCATACCAAGTTTGAAGACCATATGTGTTATATCATTCACAAGTTATCAGTCAGAAACCCTAAAATTGGCAAAATTTAAAAGTTTCAAGGGGCATACTTCCTGAACCCCTTTGACCTCTGAACCCAAAATGGAACTTGACCTGAGTTTTGTGGTTAACAATTTGCATACCAAGTTTGAAGACCCTGTGTTATATCATTAGCAAGTTATCAATCGTAAACCCTAAAATTGGCAAAATTTCAAAGTTTCAAGGGCATAACTCCAGAACCCCTTGGACCTCTGAACCTAAATCGAAGTTGACCCGAGTTTTGTGGTAAACAACTTGTATACCAAGTTTGAAGACCTCGTGTTATTTCGTTCACAAGTTATCAGTCGGAAACCTTCATAGGACGGACAGACGGACGGACGGACACACGACTGGGGGTATCACATAATACCTCGCCACTACGTGTGGCAGGGTATAAAAACTCAATTTTTACAGCCATAAAAGGAAGAATGGGTTTGTTTTGTTACATTTTTTTTTCAGATATTTCACATAATACATCTTTCAATCTTTCTTCACATTAAAGGTTAATTTGACCAACAATTGAGTCATTAAATCTCAGTTAGAAAAAAAAATTGTGACCAGTAAATAAAGCTAGTGCCTTCTACATTATTACTTGGAAATGGTTAATCTAACTAGAATTTGGTGTGGAGCAAGGGGCTAAGGGTACACTGTTCTAATACAGGTACTGGAACAGAAAAAAATTTAACAGTACTTAGTACAATGCACTATGGGTAATTAATTAACACTAAATAGAACACCAAACAAAACTACACACACACTTTATATAACTACCTGCTCCTGATGCTGTGAATGATCTACCTTAAAGTAAAGGTGTATTCATAATTATCTAAATGTGTATTCTGCTTCACTGGTAAATCTGATCCAATCATAATATATACAACAGTAAGTTAATCCTCTTTTAATACCGCAACATTCAACAACTGACCAAAATTTTAGAAATATTATAGCCAAGTTTTCAGTAAATCATGATTTTGGAATACACTATTTCCAAATCAGAATTTTAATAATATTCTAGGAGGTGGCCATGTTTGTTTATGTTTCCAACATCTTCCCAGATCAAGTGTTTGAGGTCCATGCCCTTCCCAACAAACCCTTGACAGATTTGGCTTATATTTCTTGGCAGCATCAGCAAATTGATGAGCCAATAAAATCAATCAAAATTGTTAAAGACGATTCAACTACATGCATGCGCCATTAGTAAACCTTTTTGGCTAATATAACCCATTTTTGGCTAATTTAACATTGAAACCCCTAATAATTAGCCAATTTTTGTTAAATTAGACTTGGACAGTTATTTTAGCCGATTCCCATTATATTTCCCATGTCCACATTAAATTAGACATTGTCACTGTAAAATTAGCCATGTCCATGTTAAATTAGACATTTTTTGGGGTAAATTGAACACACATCACTGTTTTTACACATTCGGTTAAATAAAAAAAGGTGTAATTTAACCTGGACATGGATAATTTTACCATGATAAGTCTAATTTAAAAGGGACAAGGATAATATATCAAGAATTGACTAAAAATTAGGTGTTTTCTGTTAAATTAGACAAAAAACTGATTATATTAGCCAAAAAGGTTTATTTGATAACTAGAGGCTCAGAGACTGAGCCTGTATTGCTCACCTGACAAAATGTTTCTTTTCCATGCATGACCAAAAATGATGTTTTCTTACCAATGGGGTCTAATGTTAAGCTATGTTCTCCATTAGCGCCTGTGATTTTTTTGTCTGCTCCTATTGAAATGAGTAATTTTTGCAAAGGACCTTCTATACATTTAGTTAAATTTGCTTGTTTCAGAGAAGATGATGAAAAGTATGGATTAAAACAAAATTAGCAATCTTTGTAGGGACCTTTAGTACATCACTTCTGTAAAGTTGGGTTGAATTTCAGTTGTTTCAGAGGAGAACATGGAATGTGACTTTCCCATAAGGTCCAATGCAAAACTATGTCCTATATTGGCAGCCAAGTTTTTATCAGATCTGAACGAAACAAGCAATCTTTGTAAAGGACCTTCCATACATCATTCCTGTAAAGTTTGGTTGAATTTGCTCCTGTGGTTTCAGAGGAGAATGAAAATGTGATTTTCCCATAGGATCCAATGTTAAACCATGTTCCATGCTGATGGCCATGTTTTCATCCAATCGGAACGAAATGAGCAATCTTTGTTAAGGACTTCAAGTTCATAATTCCTGTTAAAGTTGGTTGAATTTGCTTCAGCCGTTTCAGAGGAGAAGATGAAAATGTGATTTTTCCCATAGGGCAGGGTTCTCCATAGGTGGTTATAGCCGGCTGTCCCGACCAGCTATATTTTAAAGCCGACCAGCTTTCAAATTTGAAAGCCGGTCAGCAAAATCGGATATTTTACAGATCTTATATTCATACGGTACCTAATATTTGTCAATGATAAAATAATTACTGGTAATTTGTCAATGAAAGATTAATTACAGGTAATTAACATAGTGTACATGGTGCAAGATCATAGCCTCCAGGAACAATGCCTTAATTAACCTTAATTATTTCCGGTTGTCAACAGTTTGTTTACCTATGTACGTGGTCAAATTGATAAGAGACATGTGCAAACCTAATTAAGGGGAGAACATATAATANATTTATAAGAGAGACCTGGATATTTGTATATTAATATAGCCCTAAAATTCACAAATCAAGATTGAAAACAAGCCTAGCTTGATCAAATTTTCACATGGATCAATAACGCAAATTACAATGTTGAGTTACGTCCCCTTGTAATGTGATAAAAATATGCATCAAGAACGTTTTGAATGATATTTTTCAAGAAAAAATGTATACAAATGCTTAAAAAATAAATAGTTTTACACTTTTTAAGACTTTATATTGAATTTTACTGAAAATTCTGCAAAACGTTGCAAATTCAAAATTTTTATTATACTAATCTGACAAAAATTAGAGACGAGCTGTCTGAAGTACACATTGAAAAATCTTATCTTAACAGGTAATTATATAGGAAATGATTTTAAGTGGATGCTTAAGGTGACAATGTGACTTTGATGATTCACTTCAGTGAAGATTAAATTAAACACATTACAAGTGAAAAGTTTGCTGGGGTCATTGTACATTTACTTGATTTAAATTGATTGGGAAAATAGGGGATAAAGTGTTGCTAGAGCAAACAGCAAAAGGACTAAAAAAGCTCAATTTTTGTTAAATCTTAGTTTCTTAAGAAGGGTTGCGATGGGTATGAAAACAATGAAATTATCACTTAAAAAATAAAACAAAATGTGGAAATCTTGATTTAAATAGTAAAGACATGTTAGTACTTTCCGCGCGTTGACTACGCCGCGCCTTAACTTACACTGGAAAAGTCAGCACTGTAAAACAACCGGCTATAATTGGGTATCTATGGAGAACCCTGCATAGGGTCCAATGTTATACCTAAGTTAAGCACTGGTGGCCATGTTTTTTATCGGATTTGAATGAAATGAGCAATCTTTGTAAAGGACCTTCCACACATCATTCCTGTAAAGTTTGGTTGAATTTGCTTCAGCAGTTTCAGAGGAGAAGACGAAAATGTGAAAAGTTAACAGACGAGGGACAATGGACTCCAAGTGATGGCATAGCTCACACTGACCCTTTGGGTCAGATGAGCTTAAAAGAAATAGCAAAGGAAATATTAATGACATCTATCCAAATCCCAATAATTAACTAAGTTGCTTCTGGTGAAAAGAAGCAGCTGAATAAATGTAAATTAAAACCAAATCTGTCAACAGTTTGTGGATTAGGACAAAGACCTCAAAAACTTGACTTGGAAAGATGTGTTTTCCAATGAAATGAGCATTTTTTGCAACAGAACTTCCATTCCTAATTTCAGTACTGTTTTGATCCATGTACCATATAAGTGCTTATTTTCACAAGGATTTAATTTTCGCTTTTTTGCGACAATTCTGTTGTCGCGAAAATTGCATACCTCAAAATATAATTTATTTGAGAGTTTATGCAGTAAATGACAAGCAAATGCGAAAATTTGATACCCACGAAAATAAAGTCCAGCAATTTTGAATGCAGCCAGTGAAAATTACCACTTATATGGTATATATGGTTTAATAATTTCAGATGAAGTAATAGAGATGTTTTCCCTAATGGTCCAACACTGAAATATATTCCTCAAGGAATACCATCTTTGTTGTCAAATCACAATGAAAGCAGCAATCTTTGTTGACAATTTTCATACATCTCAGCTAATTTTGGCTTTCATATTTAGATCTAATTGGTTATTTGTTCTCTGTCAGTTTTTACACATATTTCAATTTATGGACTTCCAACTGTTTTGATTTTATCTGCACTGAAGAGACATAAGTTGTCGAAATGTGCATATGCAGAAACAAAATTTACAGTAATTTCAGTATTTTGTCATTGTCTTCTTTAAAGTTTGGTTCAATTTCTGTAATTGGTTCTATTTCTGTTATAGTTTCAAAAGAAAAAATCATATTTTTCCCACAGGGCAAGATAAACTATGTTCTACTATGTGGCCATGTTTGTTGAAAGATCAAAAGCAAGTGATAAATCTTTGTTGAGGACTTTCCATACAACAATGCTTAAGCATACATCAATTCGTGTTGATTCCATTGGCGGATCCAGAGTGGGGGTTCCAGGGATTGGAACGCCTCTTTTTTCTAGACAATCATGTACATCAATGCTTAAGCATACATCAATTCTTGTTGATTCCATTGGCGGATCCAGAGGGGGGGTTCCAGGGGTTGGAACCCCCCCTTTTTTTTCTGGACAATCATGTATTTTTTAATGAATATCCTGATGTATTATAAAGAAATACCCTAAAAAAATTTCCTTTCATTTCCAATTGGAACCACCCCTTCACTAATTGCCTGGATCCGCACCTGGAATCCATTTCATTAAGTACAATACAGTTTCACAGGAGATAACCAAAAAATATTTTTCTGAAATGTCCAATAATTGTTAAGCCTTTTTTATTACACTGTTTAATGTTAAACAAGTGTGGACCCAAATTGATGTCTCGCCCTTCCCTACTTGGTAACAAAATTGATGTGAAAACTCAAACTGACTAAATCAGAAAACTTAAAATGTTCACTAGACTGTGAAATTAGGGTAACTGACAAAAGCAATATAGCATACTTTCATGTATCACCCAAAACCAAAAAGGATATTGTAATCAGTAACCTACCACTGATAGATAATGAAAAACCAAACATGTTGACAAGACCATGAAAATGAGGTCAAGGGCTAAAGCCAAATGGCAGGCTGTCATGTTCCATCTAAGACAAACCTGTCATGTTCCATCTAAGACAAACCCACATAACAAATATTATTGACATTACATAACAAAATACTGGGAAACTTAACATGATCTTTGGACCATGAAATTGAGGTCAAAGACAAAAGCCATATAGCAGACTATCATGTACTACCCAAGACCAACTTATATACCCTGTATCACTGACCTGTCACTTATAGTTACTGACAAACTAAAGTAAGCACAAAACTTAATTTGTTCATTGAACCGTGAAATTGAGGTTACAGACAAGAGCCATATATCAGACTGTCATGTACTACTCAAGGTCACCCTACATGTATATACCAAATATCATTGACCTACCACTTATAGTTACTGAGACTAGAGGCTCTCAGGAGCCTGTATCGCTCACCTGGCTTTCAGTTGCCACAATCGTGGTAAGATTGTAAGTTATACAGTTGATCTTCAGTCTCAAACTTTAGTACCTCGAACACCACCAATATCTTGAACAGTATTTAAAGTCTGATTATGTTTTACTACATTTCTTTGTTGGGCTTTTTTGACAAAAAACATTCTTGCTAAGGACCAATACACACCAGTTTGGAAATCGAGACATCATTTTGTAAATGGCAGTCATCCAACAATTTTCAACATCGGTTTTGAAGTCGCAACATCAATATCTATATGGACAAAAAAATTTCATTGAAATAGCCTCAAATAGGACAATGTTGAAATTTCCTGCCTTTTTTGGTGACCACTTTGAAAATGGCGGTCAACAAACAATTGCTAACATCTGTTTTGAAGTTGTGACATCAATACCTATTTGCGAACCAAACTTCATTGAAATAGGACAATGTTGAATTTTCCCGCCTTTTTTGGTGGCCATTTTGAAAATGGCAGTCAACAAACAATTTTTAAAATCAGTTTTGAAGTTGCAACATCAATACCTATATGGAAAACAAATTTCATTGAAATCGGACAATGTTGAATTTTCCCGCCTTTTGTGGTGGCCATTTTGAAAATGGCAGTCAACGGACAATTTTCAACACAGGTTTTGAAGTTGCAATATCAGTATCTATTTGGAAACCAAATTTCATTGAAATCGGACAATGTTAAATTTTCCCCCCTTTTTTGGCGGCCATTTTGAAAATGGCAGTCAATGAACAATTTTCAACACCTGTTTTGAAGTCGCCACAGCATGGCAAACATTTCATCATTTACACTTAACCTTCATCTTTTGTAGTTTTGGAAATAAAAGACGAAAAATACGAAAATTTTAAAAATTCAGTGAAAAAAGGGCAATAACTCCTACAAGGGTTTATGGATTTTCTTCAAAATTTCAGGGTGGGTAGATCTTGATATGCTGAACATTTTTGCAATTTACACTTGAACTCTATCTGTTACAATTTTTGAAATAAAAAATAAAAAATGAAAAATTTCGAAAATTTTACAGAAAAAAGGGCTATTACTCCGGGATGGGTTTAGCAAATTTTCTTCAAAATTGCATAGTGGGTATATCTCATCATGCTGATCATTTTTACCTGTCAGATTTTTTGATATCTGTAACGTTTTCGAGTAATTTGAAAAAAACAGCAATTTACCCCTATGTTCTATTTTTAGTATCCGGTAACAGCGGCCATGTTGTTTGGTCTACGGACATAAAAATCACAAACTTGAAAGTGCATACCATGGTGATGATTCAGGCCAAGTTTGGTAAGTATTGGCCCAGTAGTTTCAGAGGAGAAGATCTTTGAATAAAAGTTAACGGACGGACGGACGGACGGATGGACGACGGACGGACGCCGAGTGATGGCAAAAGCTCATATGGCCTTTGGCCAGGTGAGCTAAAAATGACATAGCCACAAAAACTTAATATGCTCACTAGAATATGAAACTGAGG
This sequence comes from Modiolus philippinarum, assembly GCA_002080025.1. NCBI lineage: Eukaryota > Metazoa > Mollusca > Bivalvia > Mytilida > Modiolidae > Modiolus > Modiolus philippinarum. The sequence goes on from MJUU01045412.1 coordinate 35,806, forward strand.
TCAAGGACAAAAGCAATATAACAGATTGTCATGTACTACCCAAGACCAACCTATATACCAAATATCATTGACTTACCGCTTATAGTTACTGAGAAACTAAACTAAGCACAAAAACTTAACATGCTCACTAGACCATGAAATTGAGGTCAAGGACAAAAGCCATATGACAGACTGTCATGTACTACCTAGGACAAAACTACATACCATATATCATTGAACTACCACTTATAGTTACTGAGAAACTAAACTAAGCAAAAAAACTTAACATGTTCATTGGACTGTGAAATTGAGGTCAAAGACAAAAGCCATATAACAGACTGTCATTAACTACTCAGGGCCAATCAATTTATTATATATCATTGACCTATCATTTATAGTTACTGAGAAAATAAACTTATCACAAAAACTTAACATGCTCACTAGACCGTGAAATTGAGGTCAAGGACAAAAGCCATATGACAGACTGTCATGTACTACCTAAGACAAACCTATATACCATATATCATTGACCTACCACTTATAGTTACTGAGAAACTAAACTAAGCACAAAAACTAAACACGTTCATTGGACAGTGAAATTGAGGTCACAGACAAAAGCCATATAGCAGACTGTCATGTACTACTCAAGGCCAACCTAAATACCATATATCACTGACCTACCACTTATAGTTACTGAGAAAATGACCGTCGCCACCATCATACTTTGTACGCATATGTCTTGCTTTCCGCGCCTTTCGTCGCGGGCGAGACAAAAATGTTCTGTGCTAGTGGACATACTTGTTGTTGGATTAGAATAAAATGAGCAATCTTTGTTCAGAAATTTGCCAACATCATTTCTGTGAAATTTGAAGTAATTGGCTTCTATAGTTTCAGATAATCAAATTATCTTTTTTTCAAATTTGGCTCCAAGTAAACTGTTCTATGCTTGTGGCAAAATATTTTCTATTTTATCAGATATAAACCTGCTATACATTCTCTATGAAAGTTTGGTCAATAACTTTTAAAAACTTCAACTTTGTGCCAGCGTTTTAGAGGAGATGACAAAAATATGAAAAGAGCAAAAAGATGATTGGCAGTCAACAGATCCAAGTGATGGCGATAGCTCATATTGACCCTTTAGATTTTAGATTACTTAGGTGCTAGTATGCTAATAAATAAAATGGTAATATTTGGCATTCAAACAAATTTACACATCATTCAAATTCATATAATTTCCTGTACTTCAAGTAACAAAGATGTTTAAAAATTTTGTGATTTATATGTATATTGTTGTCAAAGATTACAATTATTTATGTTTATGCTGTAAATGAAAGCCATCAAGTCTCTTCTGAAATAATTTTTGACACAAAAAGTAAAAAATATCCCACCTGTATGAATTAGGACAGGAAAGCAGAACAACAAATGAATCAATATTTACTTACACATTTCATCTTCAACATTTTCTAACTTTACATCTTCTAAGGATATCAAATGTTGTCTGTTGTACTGAAATATTAAACATGGTTAACGTTACGTCAATGATTTTAATTGGAGTTCAACACAGTTAAATGTGATACAATTCAGAAACAATTAACAGAGATTCTAATTTGTCATTGTTTTACACAGGACTGTCTATTTATGTCATGTCCATTTTACCCTAAGTGTTACAAGGGTTGGGTAAAAACACATAAATGATCAGTCTGGTATCTCTGTGAGTTATTTCAATTCTAACATGTGTTTAATTGGACATTTATGGTACATTTTTTGTATGGACATAACAAGGTTAATTACTACATGTAAATGAGTCAGATTGATAAAAATGCCCCTGCATACCAATCATCTTTAAACTCCTACAAAAATCAATGAAATATGACAAACCTTAAACTCAAACTGTAGTTTATCCAAGTAAATAAAATCTTTGAAATATCTTAGGTGATTTTTTTTTTGAAGGCCTTAGAACTTTCATTTTTATACAAATGTAATTATTTTTTCATCTAAGGATAGTAACTCTTACACAGGAACCCATGAATCATATACAATGTAAACTCCATCTGTAACTCATGACAACCACGTTTTGTCTGCCAAACAAGATGTGTCGGAACAACAGAATACCATTTTCTTCCAATAATTTATGAAATCCCTACAAAAATAATAGAATTATGACCAAACTCAAACTGGATTTGCAAAACCATGTGTTAGAATTCACAAACCAAACATCAATTTAATATATATTGCCGTCTTCCTCAAAATTGCTCGAAACTGTTGAAATTTTCAAGTCATAAGGGCAATGCCTACCTGCATAAACACCAAGAAAACACAATGACCTTACACTTCATGAAGGTCAATGCCACATGCCAAATATCAAGGGCATATCTTTAGCAGTGTTCAATAAAAGTATGGAAACTGATGTTTCAAGAAATAAAGTGTCCAAAGTACAATTAATTCCCACAAATTGGAAACTTGAACTTGATCTGCCACTATTGTATCTTCAAAAAAACTCAGGCTGTTTGATGCCTAATGAAGGAATGACAGAAAAGGTCTACTTTATGCCTATACTCTATAAAACACTTGATTTGTTTCCTCTACTTTGCTTTGTTGCCACGTCACTAACACTTTGATTATACTGAATTAAATTCTATTCTATTAACAGGTCAGTACTACAGTACCCAAACAGGTTAGACTTACAATACAGTCAATACTTACTTTTTTCTTGCTGATTATAATTGTACCATATACTAATATATCATTAAATAAAAAGAATTGTCTAGGTTTAGGCTTCTTCCTGCACATTTTTGTAAGTACACCCTCTCCAACTAAAGCCCTGCCTGGTAAGCACAAAGGCTGAAACACAAATATGTTGGAACATTATAGTAGTGGTTTAATTTCCTTATAAGAGATACAACTCAAACTATTGCTATATATTTTATATCTGTGCAAAAAATGAAAGTTAAGAGGGTGGCTAAAAGTATTTGTCACTTATTTTCATGTAAAACCAATTTTCTCATCTGATTTCAATACAAATTTAAGCACTTAATACAAAGTATTGAAAAATTTCAGGCAATATTTAGATACAATTTTCTGATTGCTTGTTTCCATATAATAGTGATTAAACCATAAAAGCTAATTTTCAAGTCAAAGTTTTACTAACTCATGCTGAGAACTTTAACATCAATATTTAAGTTGTTGTTCAAATTGATGATCTTTAAAACAACAACTCAGAAATTAATATCAATATATCCAATCAAACCCTATTGTGGTAACAAATTTTATCAAAATCAGATACAAAATGACTTAACAATTAATTTAGTTGTATATGGTATATACAGGATCAAATGAAAGTGATAATACTTTATGACGGGGATTGAATCATTACAAATGTGTCGAATACAAAATGTAATTCAGGATTATAGAAAAGTAATGCATCAAAACCAGTGAAAAGCTGTCATTGGGACCCAAAAAAATTGTCATATTGACAGGTTGTCAGACTCAGATTAGACAGATTTCATTGCATTTTGTTAGACAATTTTATTTCTAGTACATTTGTATGGTGGTGGTTGGGTACTACAATAAGCAAATTCTGGTGGTGTGGTAGGACATTTTTAAATTTTCTATTGGTGGGTAAGGTATAAAACAACTCAAGTTGCATTCCCCTTCTTACAGGCATTATTATACCTTAGTTATCTTTTTCTATAACAAATGATCATACAATATTTCTACTATTTTTCCATTTTCAAAGATTTGACTATTTTCCCTCATTAGCATAAACTATTTTCCCTCATTAACATATCTTTTGTCTGGTGTTTCTTTCGGTATAATAAAACACTTACTGACTGGATATTTGCGGAATAGTAAGTTTATTGTCCCCTCGGATACAACTATTGCCCTCGGCTATGCAATACATGTAGTTGTACCTCGGGGACAATTAACTTACTATTCCTCTCATACCCAGTCAATAAGTATGAAATGTTTTAATGAAATTTACTTACATTGTTCATTCATTAACAAAAATCTATAAAAAAACAACATTCATGACATTGAAGTCTCGTTTTTGTTACTAAGGTTAATTATTTTACATATATAAAACCAACCTGTCCTGATGCCCCAAAACATTGCTCAATAAAGGCTATTCTTCTGGAATTAGCTTCACTATTCACTGAAAAAGGCAAGGAACAATACATGCATTTAAAAGTACTAATGCAATTTTTTTTTTCTCTTTATACATGTACAGTGAAACCTGTCTAAACCGAACACCTTTGGGACTGAAGATTTTGTTCGGTTTAGACAGGTATTCGGTTTATACAGGTTCAAAATATATAGAAATTGATACAAAGGGTCTTCATATCATGTTTGGTTTAGACAGGTTTTCGGTTTAGTCAGGGTTTGGTTTAGACAGGTTTCACTGTATTGCTACATTTTATACAGTAAATAATAATAAAACAAAGTTTAGTTTGGTAAACATGGTTAAAGTCAATTATGAACAAGACATCAGTGAGATGGTATCCATCTCTTTTGGCCCACTGCAAGAATGTGACTTAGAGGTCACAGGTCAAGGTAAAGGGTCACCAATCATGGCACATAACATGTCGCCTTGAAGTCATCTAAATGAATGTGACCCAAAGATCAAAGATCAAGGGTAACTTGCCATGGTAGGCGACATGTTGCCTTGAAATGATGTAGCCACATGCCAAATATCAAAAGATTATCTCAAAAGGTAGAATAATTATAGTCTGGTGACCCGAGGTTAAAGGTCAAGGTCAAGGGTCACCAACCATGGTACATGACATGTCATCTTGAGATGATTGAGGTGATCTATCCACATGCTAAATATCAAAAGCCTATCTCAAAATGGAAAGAAGTTACAGTCAGGACAAGACTTTTTCATTGAAAAAGCATGAATGTGACCCTGTGGACAAAGGTCAAGAGCCACCAATCATGGTATGTGACAGGTCACCTTGAGGTGATCTATCCACATTTCCAAATATCAAAAGCCTTTCTCAAAAGAGAGAAAAGTTATAGTTCTGACATGACTTTATCCTTGAACAAGTGTGGATCATATTGGGAGGCAATAGATAAGTCCCCTACCTATGAAATAATTCTTTGTTATACCAGCAAAAATAGTAAAAGAAAAGTTTTCCAACTCCAAGGCCTATCACTCTGTCAAAAATCAATGGCACTGAATTCGAACCAACCTCAAACTTGATCTGTAACTCATAGTGACAGACTCACATAGCAAATATTAGCTCAAGATGTAGACAGGAATAAAAGCCCTGTCCTTGATAAACTGGAGTTTTCAATGTATCGTGTGCATTTTTGTCACATGTACATTCACTCCATATCCTTTCATTTTTCCTAGAACAGTTTAGAGAAAAAGTCTGGAAAACCTTTATTTTTACAAAAGTTCCTAAGTCCAAGGCCCATTACTCCATCAAAAATCAATGGACCAGAACAAAACTATAACTTGATCTGTAACTCACAGTGGTAGACTGACATAGAAAATATCAGCTTAATATCTGGAACCGTGTAGAAAAAAGTCCAGAAAACCTATATTTTACCAAAATTTTCAAAGTCCAAGGCCCATAACTCTGTCAAAAATCAATGGACTGGAACCAAACTCATACTTGATCTTTAGATCATGGTGGTAGACTTACAAACCAAATATAAACTAGGTAAATATCTCTAATAGTATGGGAAAAAAGTCCGGAAAACTGAACAGACTGACATAGTGCAAACCTAAAGTCCCCTTCAGTATTCATGTAAGGGTTTCCATATGACATTAGCAAGTACACATGTATTGTTTAATCAAGATGATGTCATTCAGCCTCTGAACAACTTGATATTTTTTTCAGTTTGAGACAGTAAATTTTATTTAAACAATAATAAATTTTGTAAGGATAATTATTGGTCACCTTAAAAGTGTACTTCTAGTGCATGTGGTGTATATACTTTCTAAATTTATTTATATACATGTATATATGTGTATTTAAATGAGAAAAAACACTTGTTGTGTGTACTAGATTTCACCTGATTTAGCAAGATTGTTTGTCTGATTTCCAGAATCCTATTACTTTGATTAATCCACAAAAATATCCCATTTGTTTACAACATGTACAATGTACATATTTTTGTGATTATTGGTAGAAATATGGTGATTAATGATAGGGATCGATAAAATGTTTTTCTATGTTATGGTACACTTAAAAATAATCAGTGGCTTGTTATTATTGAAAGATATATATATATATAAAACATGTGCAATTTATGTACATTGTCAGAAAATATAAAATTTATTTGACCAGCTTGAGAAACAGGTAGAAATGCAAGGTCTACCAAGCATTTCTCGCCTGTATGTATATAATCCTTACAAACCCATTTAAAAATGTGTTTTTCTAATAAAGCAGAATGAAGTAGATATAGAAAGTAAACAGCTTCAGCTATTTTGGTGAAATCTGTGACATCATATGTGAATTTACACTGTGACGTCAAAGTAGTGAGGTTTTGAATTCAGTAGAACTATCTTTTTTTGTTCAATATTGTGGGCCGCTTACCAGCCTACCCTATGAACACTAAAAAAAATTGCTAGGGTCGTATCCATCTATAAAAATGGCCATTGCAGGATAAAATCATTTATTTCCTTCAAAGCTAGGAGTACAGGACAGACATGCAGTCAGTCCTACATTTATTTTACATGTTTGACTGGTATGGAAACTTCAAAATCCTGTCTTGTCATTGCATTGTTTTTCAACCATAAAACAGAGTCACAACTGAGTTCAAGTTATTATCACACAAGTATTCTCACTCCAAAGATGCAACAAAATATATCTGGAACTCTTCATCATGTTCATAATTTTCATCTACCTGTACCAGCACAATATTCGTGATTGTTGGTGATTGGTGATGGTGTTAATATCATTGTTGATACATACAGGTACATTGTCATTTAAAAAACTGTTTACTCGACATTTCACTCAATATCCATGAGTTTGTCAATAATTATCCCCGCACTTTCGAAGAAAGTTCGGGGATAATGTTATACCCTCCGTCTGTCAGTCCGTCCGTCCGTCTGTCACAATTTTCTTGTGACTCAAACTCCTCCTACATTTTTGGATTTAGGGATGAATTGTTGCATATAGTCTGCAGACGCGCAATAAGCTTTCGGATTTTCGATATTGGTCTTGGTGCAAACAAGAGGCCCCATGATGTCAATTTTTACACATGTGGCATGTGACACAAACTCCTCCTACATTTATGGATTTAGGGATTTAATTTTGTTATAGAATTGTTGCATATAGTCTGTAGATGCGCAATAAGCTTTCGGATTTTTGATATTGGTCTTGGTGCAAACAAGAGGCCCCATGATGTCAATTTTAACAAAGACCCAAAGATGTGGATTAGACACATGTGGCATGTGACGCAAACTCCTCCTACATTTTTGGATTTAGGGATCAAATCTTTATGCAGAATTGTTGCATATAGTCTATAGATTTGCAATAAGCTTTTGGAATTTTGGTTCCGGTTCCAACTTTGGTAAATTTCCTGAAAATGTCAAAGACACATATTTTTTTTTTAATTTTGGCATATTATCTTATATTCTGACAAGTGTTTGGTAAAAAACAAAATTCTGATAACTTAGGATTCTGAAAGGTGCTTCCAATTTTGGTAAATTTCCTGAAAGTCTCAAAGACAACTTATTTTTTGGAATTCTACCTAGCAACCATACTTAAAATGTTTGTGTAGCTTAGGACGAATATTTTCATCAATTGGATTTCAAAAATATTTGATTCCAATTTTGGTAAATTTCCTGAAAGTCTCAAAGACCACTTATTTTTTGGAATTCTATCTGGTAACCATACTTAAAATGTTTGTGTAGTTTAGGATGAACATTTTCATCAATTGGATTTCAAAAACATTTGATTCCAATTTTGGTAAATTTCCTGAAAGTCTCAAAGACCACATATTTTTGGAATTCTACTTAGCAACCATATATCCTACAATTCTTTTAGTAACAATAATGACTATCAATAGGTAGATTTACAAAATAATGAAAAAATATGCCAAGGGTGTATAACAACTGTTTTCTTCGTCAAACAGGGAGTGCGGGGATAGCTGTCGTTTCCGACAACATCTAGTTATAATTTATGTCATGTGCATTGTACCAGAGTACTTAAAAGATTTATCTTGCCAGACATTTGGACCAGCAAGTTGGAAAGTTCTGTTGGTCCACACAAACATTTGCAGGACCGAATGAAGAAAATTTTTCATGACGAAACATCAAACTGAAATCTTAACCAAGCATGTGGTAGGGAAAAATGTGGGAATCAACCAATGGGAACGCATTGCCGTTTTGATATTCATTTCCTTCAATTGTCGATATTATCCATCTTCAGGTAGATCTAGCCTAATAAAAATATCAGGTAGAATTTTTCTATTTTTAGATATTTTGTAGGTCTTGGTCCATTTGTTCAAAAATAAAACTAGAGGCTCATATGAGCCTGTATTGCTCACCTGGTGACTGGTTTATTCATTGTCACGAAAAGACCACCCATTCATATTATAAATCAGTTCACCAGATGTTACATTTTCAATCTTGGATCAGGTACAAACATAAACAATGATAAAAATTACAAACTTTGAAAGGGACCACCCAAAGACAATTGTAACCAAGTTAGGTTCCAATTTGATCAGTAGGTTCAGAGGAGAAGACATTTGAATGCATTTCCCATAGGGTCCCTATGTTAAGCTATGTTCCTTGCTGGTGGCCATCTTGGTTGAGGTACAAATGTAAAAATCACAAACTTTAAAGGGGACCACACAATGAATACTGTGACCAAGTTTGGTTCAATTTGGCTTAGTAGTTTCAGAAGAGAAGATCTTAAGATACATTTCCCAAAGGGTCCCTATGTTAAACTATGTTACCTGCTGGCGGCCATCTTGAATGAGGTATGAACATAAAAATCACAAACTCTCAAGGGGACCACCTAAAGACTATTGTAACCAAGTTTGGTTCCAATTGGCTCAGTAGGTTCAGAGGAGCAGACATTTGAAAGCATTTCCCATAGGGTCCCTATGTTAAACTGTGTTCCATGCTGATGGCCATCTTGGATGAGGTACGAACGTCAAAATCACAAACTTTGAAGGCGACAATCCAAGGACTATTGTGACCAAGTTTGGTTGAATTTGGCTCGGTAGTTTCAGAGAAGAAAATCTTTGGATGCATTTCCCATAGGGTCCCTATGTTAAACTATGTTCTCTGCTGGCAGCCACCTTGAATGAGGTATGAACATAAAAATCACAAACTTTCAAGGGGACCACCTAAAGACTATTGTGATCAAGTTTGGTTCCAATCGCCTTAGTTGTTTTGAGAGAAGAAGATCTTTGAATACATTTCCCATAAGGGTCCTATGTTAAACTATGTCCTGTGCTGACGACCATCTTGGTAATCACAAACTTTAAAGGGGACCAGCCAAACACAATTGTATCCAAGTTTGGTTCCTATTGGCTTATAGTGGTTTCAGGAGAAAAGACCTTTGAATGTATTTCCCATAGGATCCCTATGTTAAATTATGTTCCCGCTGGTGGCCATCTTGGATGAGGTACAACCACAAAAATCACAAACTTTAAAGGGGACCACCTGAGGACTATTGTGACAAAATTTGGTCCACATTGGCTCAGTGGTTTCAGAGGAGAAGATCTTTGAATGCATTTCCCATAGGGTCCTATGTTAAACTATGTTCCCTAGTGG